>DWQL01000385.1:0-15666 GCA_018231265.1 Noctuana haematospila | reverse complement strand
TCGCCTCGTGTAAGTGTGGCCGGCAACTGCACCTTTCCACTGAAACACAAATGAATTGCTTCACACTCACAGTCTCACACTTCAATTTCCTTTGTGCCATGGATACATACAAAGACAATTACACAAACACCCGGACTAGGAACAGAAATCTAAATTCATCATTTCAACTTCTGCCCCGCCGGGAATCGAACCCAGGACCCTTTATTAGCAATAACCATTACACTACACAGATCGTCCAATTTCACCTTCACTCCTAAAAGATAACCTAATTCAAAGAAGTTCGCAAAATGACGATATGATCGCTACTTTTCAAATTACGCCAACTTAAAGTGAACATACTGAAAAGTAATTAGTTACACTTCGTTAATAACACAAGTACCCATTAAACCGTACACAGGAGTGGTTTAATTATGCAAGTGAAAGATCCGAAAAGGAAACTTGGGTTGATGTAATGTGGGTTGGAATGGAACTCAAAACGTGGGTACAAGTCCACATTACCTGTTTAAAAAGCTCGTTAAAGCCGCCATTTTGGAATAAGGGCGCGGAAAATTACTTCGTTAATTCACAATTGTAAGGGAGTTATGTCTTTATTTATCTTGAATACGAACTTAACATTCTAATTTTTTATTGTGTGAAATTGTCTATAAGATTTAAAATAGGTTTGGTTTATTTATTATTATTTATTCAATAACTTTGTACACGTAATTCGAAATATTGTACAGAGGCACTTTCACGGGCTTTCACAGGTATTGAAACCGTTTAATGAACTGACATAATTATCAATTAATGGAAGTGACAAGGTAAGCATACGTATAATATGTAGGTATTATAATTACAATATATAATATACTAATTCAGTAACATTTGATTTACCTATACATTAAAAACTTTTTATATCGATAGGTATAATCTAATTAAAAATATTTTTTTGAGATTGTATAAAATCTTCACGCTTTCATGTTTCGCAGGTATGACAGTATCAGCTATACTTCAAATAAGTATTAGCGAAATAGATTTACAGCGAAAAATTAATTAAAACTTAGAACGTTTCCAATGAAACGGCAAAGAGCGTAGAAAGTTTATGGGTCCAATTCGTTTCGATGAGGAGTTTTATTGACGAGTATTTTCCGTCTAAATTTAATATTACGCTAACTCTTCCCAAGGCAATTAATTGTAAATCCTTAGCACAAAGGCTAGTGATTGCTGTGAATGATCGGCTAATTGGGGAATGGTGTTGTGATTACGCAGTATTAATTGGATAGTGCAAAGTAGCTATTATGAAACAATAGTACCTACTAGATATTATCTGATAGATATGGCCGATAATATCATCTGGAACGCTGTAGGTCGTTAATTACGATAGGTATACATGTAAATCATATATAATAAATACAATGGGAGTTTAAAAAAACATATTTGCAACTGTAGTATCTTAGGAATTGTAATGTGTACGGAAGATGTCATTATTGTGGTGATGCTAAAAGGTAGGTAATAATTATGAGCATTTGATACTAGTAGCAGTGGAGTTCGCCTATAATTATGGCCGTTCCGTTTTCAGTGTCAATTCCGTGATTATTACCAATAAAAAAATTAAAATAACCAATGAACTGTTGAGTCTAGTTACATTTGAATTAATACCAATTTTCCTATTAAAAATTACAAATTTGCCTATTAAAATTTCGTTAACACATCGGTGGACAATCAGGGCTTCATAAAAGTAAAATTCGGCGTAACGTCGCCCTTTATAACAAAATAAGGGTCTGTTTTTACGAAGTTTCCGAAGTATTGAAAGCTTTATAATGTTTCAACAAAATTCCGATCTTGTTAGTTCGGCCGGTAATCATTCGGAGCACTCAAATCGTAAAACGGTGTGAAGGTTTTTAATGTGTAAGGGTTCTGTACAATAGATAAAGAGATGAGATTTTTTTTTGCTTGACTTAATGACTTAAATGTTTACCACTCCATTACACTATTCCGAGAGTCCTGGGTTCTATTCCAAGAGGGGCAGAAATTAATATGCTGAATTAAGATTTCTCTTCCCGGTCTGGGTGTTTGAGTATTGTGTAATTGTCTTTCTGTTTGTCCATTATCCCACAACACAGGGATCTTATTAAAAAAAGTAATATTGAGGCGTTTTTAAGAAAACCGTTTAAACTAATTATAAAATAAGGTAAGCGAGGAATTTGTCTGTCCGTTTGTTATAAAAAACAAATTTTGAAAAACGCAAAGAACGCTTAATTTATTATAGCAACGCAAGCGCCATATAAAAGCCATTTGCACTATAATTTTTATACGGCTTTTATTTTAATATTGCTATAAAAATTGTCGCTTTCCATTGATGATCTATAATAATGTTATTACGAGGCGTCGACACCATGATCTAACATTTTTTTTGCTTTATTTTTTATTATTCTGTGATATTACATACATTAGGTTACATGCCATTGTATACATAGGTATAGGAAGATTAAAAAAATATATAAAAACTGAATGATTAATTGAGAGCAAATCCGTTGTGAATTATCAATTTCTGTTCAATTAATGTTTGCTCCCTTGCATTGCAAAGCCCGAATCGAAAATCATTTCAGTCAAGCACGTTCTGTTTGTAATGTCGTCGGTATTCGACACGTTGTGAATACGAAATCTGACTGATGTTATTATTTGTATTAATCGTAGCTACACAGAAAACAGTGCGGTTGGTTTATGTTCAAATAAACTGTGATGTCATGGATCATAGTTTAGACCTTGTCTATGGCCGCTTTCATCCGCGTAATTTCATAATTACCCCCTTAGGGGTAGCATTTCGGAAAATCCTTTCTTATCGGATGCCTACGTCATACGAAGAACATACTCTCCAAGTTTCTGATCTCTACGATCAGAAGTTTGGGCTGTGCGTTGATCAGTTATCAGTCAGTCTTTCATGACGAAAGGTTTTTATAAGTATTGATGAAGAATCTTTATCTAATAATATACATAATATGCTGGTAGTGTGGATCGAGACTGATCTCACAAGGTGAGCAACATTCATATAGATAACAGTTACCATTGAGTTAATTGTCACTACTTATGCTCCATATCATTCTTTTAATAAGAGAAGAATAGTAAGTTGTTACTCTCAGTTGTAGCTGTTCATACATGTCATGTAAATAAAGAGTGACAAGTCCTTTCGAGACCTTTAAGGATAATAATCAGACTCTATTTTGGATACAAGGAAATTAATGAGAGGACGCTAATACTGCTATCACATGTTATCATATAAACCTAAGTAAGACAAATGGGGAACAACAGGGCGTAATCTTACTTTATTATCGGATTTCCCAACTTCGCCAAATTACATGGTGACGGAGGAACGAATATACGGAAATAATAACATAATAAACTTACTCATTTTCATGAGAGTGTCACCTTTTACACGAGTGACGGCTAAGCTTGTATGGTGCTGTAAATGCAGAGTAAGGTAGAGGTACCACCGCTGCCCTTATAACCCACCGTGAAGCAAGTCTTGTAGCTAGTACTTGTGTTTCGTTTGGGGAGCGTTGCTGCCGGACACACTATATTATTATTTGAGGCGATCTTAGTCCTCATGAGTAGCAACGCCTTCACGTATTATTTTAGATAAGATTCCTCTCCTATTTGAGGTTGGCCGTGGATGTCCATGGGTACTAGTGACTACTTAACATCAGGTGGCCCACATGCTCGTTTGCTAATCAAAAACGATATTAAAAAAGGTTTTTGGTATAAAATAAGTTTGATGATTAAAAGTCCTCAGTCATAAAGAACTTCTAGAGTATTCATGTAGTTTAACGTACAGAAGTGACTACGTCTACACTCCATCAAATCCCACATTTACTAACACAATCCTTTACACATGCGGTAACGTATCACGATATTATCATAGCCATTACGCATTAGGCCGTCATTCGTTCAAACATACCTTAGTTGACAAGGAGAATTGGGTCAATAGTAATTCTGTTGGCCATTCGTTTCTATTTCTGACGTAATCGATCGACACCGACCTATTGCACTAAATACAATGTGACTTTTGTTATTTACCCTAAAATAATAAAAAACTTAGCGGCGTAGTGGCTGGTGGTCATCAAACATGCAAGGGAAGTCACCACGCGAAGCGCATTGACACGTGAGAAACAATATCTATAATTTTCTCAAATTGTATATGAATTCATACACTCACAGCCCCACATTAGGATTCCCTGTATCGTGGGTGCCATGGACACATAGGTACAAAGACAAATACACAAATACCCAGACCGGTAACAGAAATCTAAATTCATCATTTAAATTTTTGCCCCGCCGGGAATTGAACCCCTGACCCTTCGAATGGTGGACTAGAGTGGTAACCACTACACCACACGGGTCGTCATTTATTTGGTAATCATGAGCTGTAGCTACATATATAACACATGGTTGCAGATGTGAAGCGAAAATACGTTTAAAACAACATTGATATTATTATGTGGCTATTTGTTTTCATAAAATAAAGATAAAAATTATTAATGGAATGAAATGACTAATTGGTAAAACGGACTTCGTGAAGACGAAAAAATCTGGTAGATATCTTTCTTGAACGTTGGAAGAAAAATCCACTAGTAAAAAACGGACCAGCGGCATTTGGACATCTTCCTGGCAATTTCAATATTCCTGTTGTGACCTTTACTTTTGAGTGGCTATTGAATAATAGGCCAAGGACTAGGAATGGAAAGGTCGTTCCCCAGCGATAAGATAAAACTGGGTTCCAACTATCCAAAATTCATTTAAGAGCTCTCTAACTAATTAGTTTTCGTTACCTGCTTCTCGAGTTATCACTTAAGAGCTATTCGTGGCATGTGTGTGTCTGCTTAAATTCTCCAAGATGCCTACCGTTTTAAAGTTACATATTTGATAAGAAGAGCGTATAGCACCGCTGGTAGTGTGGATCGTAAGCGATCACATTGTTAAGCAACGTCGGGCGCGGCGTGTACTCGGATGAGTGACCGCTAGTGGCAAAATTTCTTGCGCGCTTCCGTGCTTCGGAAGCTCATAGCGTATGTTCCTTATGGAGGAAGTTTGAAATGATGAATTATAACCATGAAAATCATGACCTTAGATAAATCTTCGGCATAACTTCAGTGACACGTGGCTTGCGAGCTTACTTACAGTTTCATACAAAAACTATTTAAGAGATGATTCGTCATATGTACATAATATGTTCGTGTTCTAAAACTTGTTTTGCAGCTAGCTAGACATCACTGGCATATTTCAATATTATCCCCGTTGATGTAGCTGGCATTTCACATAGATGGCACTTCACATAGATGTTATATAGGTGCGTATAGGTATACATAGTCAACCTCTATACATAATGCATAGAAAGTAAACGCACAAACGACCCTGTGACATGACGTGGATGGCGTTAAGCTAAAGGGTTTATGGCATTATGACACCGTTTGCGCTCCCCAGGGTTCGTAATGTAATTGAATGTAATAAGCCTGACTTTTTCATAACTAATGACGACTTGACTAGTCGGCTTTTTCTTATTTCAAATATTTTTGGCTGTCGCGTGTTCTCATTATTAGGCTTAAGCATTACTGCAAATACTGCTTACACAATAATTAATACTGACTTGATTTTAATGTACCGAGAGCATTTTTTCCTCAATCAATCATTGGCAAAAGGGCGCCTATAGTTTTGAACGCGCTAATCTCAGGAACTACGGGACCGATTGGAATTTTTTTTTAGTGTATGATAGTCCATTTATCGAGGAAAGATATTGGCTATCAAGTGTTACGTTACAACGGACGTCGATTGCAACACATAGTACACGTACCCTCTTCTAGTTAACGCAATTCCGTGCGGTCCATTTTTGTGAATCCTATGGTTTCCCATTATCATGTGGTTTCTTATTGCCCAGGTCTTCAGAGCATCTAGTTGGATGGCGTCCTGTGCTTCTTTTACCGAGATAATAATCGCCATTTAAAGTGTTTTATTTCCTATCGATACCGCACCGTTCTTTATACCTATTGCAACGTTAGTTAGTGACCTGCCTCTGCCATTTGTTGTTTTTCCTTCAATTTCGTTTGTTACCCAGCTCTTGGCTAACGATCCGTTTGATGAAGGCACTGTTTTAATAATTTACGTGACATTTAGCGGCGGTGGACTTGTAATTAGGGGTTTTGTAGTCCAAATACCAGGTCGGTCCGGCCTTGTTTGTTTTGATGAGTTTATGGTTTGTATAGAAACAAGGATGGCTAAGTGTACCATTAATATTTTATACTCGAACTAATGTTAAACTAATTTATTAGTTTCCGATTAAACTTGGTGTTAGTTGGTAGATTAAGGTACTCTAACTCTTGTCCCTTGTTTGCTTGTAAACTTTTGTATTTTTTACTTGCCATTATTCGTTAATCATTCTAACCATAAGTTAATAAATTAGTATAAATATCTAGTCTTCTGTTTTACGTGTTACTTTTGCAATTGCTTCTGTATTTTTTCTTTCCTTCGTCACTATTGCATGCACGTATTTTATTATTAGTTTTGCTTAATTTATTGTACTTCGCTTTAGGTACTCTTTAATTCAAATTCACTTTGTTCCTTGAATGTTTGTAAGATAAATTTTTCTGATACTGTTATCCTATTTCTTATAATTATCTCTTTTTTTTCAATTCTTTTGAAGGTCGTTATTATTAACTACTACACATTGTTAACATTACCACCATGTTAGTTAACTGCCTACAGATCATAAGTCAAATTTATGGCCCAATATATCGTTTCAAAACCAGAAACGGTAGGAGCCATAAAATAAATCACTTCTCGAAATACATTATGTTACTAGAACTTTAAAAGGCACTGCATCGAATGGAGTTAAAATCACATGACATGCGCATGTTAATCACACTATGTTAATTACAAGGTAATATACTTATATTATATTGTGTTTTGAGACGAAATTGAAATATTTTATTTCCTTTCATAACTGAAATATTAGCTTTTAAAAGATTTTAGAACCAATTTTAGACCCAAATTTATATTCATTCCTTAAAACTCTTATACAATGCATAGTCAAATATAAGTTAGCTATCCTAAAGTTAGATTGATTTACCTTTTTATGGTAATATTATGTTATGAATCTTCTCATCAATCACTTCAGAAGGCTAATACGTTTATCCGAAACTTTCAGGTGGATATAAGCTTTTTAATTAAAGCCGTGAACAGAGTACGATGCGGGCGTACCGTAATTATTATAAGAGTGTAAAAAAATATCAACAATTAGTGACTCTAAGATATTCTGCATCTTCGATACAAACACAAGAATAATCTACACCTATAAATATATAACTTTTCGCGTCATTTTCAATTCGTCAAAATGTAAATCATTAAACATTTCTATTCTCACGGTTCAACAGGAGTTTCTCGTGCAATAATAGCTAGAGAATCACACTGCAAATTGCAGAAACTAAACAACGCGCAGATAGTAAACAAACACAGCGAACTGAATCAAAACAAAACGCGTTGAACGATTTACAATCGATGTACGCCTTGTTTAACCAGTACAAGAAACAAGAATGAATTGATTGGAAGTTTACATTCGATTTCATTTGAGATCCAAGACTCAAAGTCTAATATTGTTATAACAATATCGACAAACGGAAATATTGAAGAGGCGAGCATAGCGTTTTTCAGATTTCTACTTATAATGAGTAGCTTCTTAGCATAATATATTATGTAGCCATGACTTGAGATCTTCAATAATTATAACTCGATTAACGTAAAAAACCGACTTCAAATCGCACTCATGATGCACATTTAAGACATAAGTCTTCCATATACCATGTAAACGGTTTTATCATCGATGCCGTTTTCAGAACTGGACAAAATTAAAATGAAACTACTGGTTTCTTTCTTATAATCAGTGATACTAATTTACTTATACTCAGTAAATAAACCAGTTACTATCCTACATATTTAATTCCTTCTATTTATCGATAGTACAACATACATATGTAATTATTTTCCCAAAAAAGTATTCAACCATTTTCCTTCACACGGAATATTCTTTAGAAGCTTGTTTTGAAATTCATGAAACGGTTTCAGATTGAAACAAACCGTGGCTCTGTGTAAGCAGGATTTGCATGTAACACATTGAATTTAAACTTTGTTGAATAAATTGCTTGAGGGACCAATGTCGTTTATGGAAGAAAGTTTTAAACGGTTTGGTTGCACTATACATTATTTGTCCCAACGGCTTACTTTGTCATGGGAAGCAGATTATTGATGTCTTGTTGAAGACTGTTTATTCTACCACTTTTAAGAAATTATTTTATACCGACATCAAAATATAAAAAAAAGGTTGTCAATTCTTCTTTAATTTTTTTCTTTTGTATGTAGCATTCATACAAAAGCAAAGGATACTTAAGAGAAAGATACGTACCGAAAATTAATCGTAAATGTGAACAGAATAGATGTCGATATTTTTTTTCGTTTGATATTCGTTTTGTTTCGCTTCATAATATATTGGACTTATTTTAATTTGATCTATTATCAAATCGTTGTTTCGGTATAATTAAGTATTAAAATATGTTTTTGAAACTAAAACAGACCACATTCTAAACAGCTGACCGAGTTTGTATGCTTCTACTTTTAATTAGAGTATATCCAAATTAGAAGACCATAATATTTCGTCATTGAAATATCCTCCGACTTCTCTTTCACTTTGGGTAAATTTCAATCTAAAATGTATTTGAATTCTCCTAAAATAAGTCAAAATGTCTGTTATTTGAGCAGTACTAAACAAATAATGTTCCACTTCCAATGGCAGTGTTTATTTAGGAACTTTTCAATGCATGAAATATTTCAGCTGTTTTGAAAAGGTGTGTTTATATTTCTGAACGTGAGCTACAGGTATGCCTAAATTGAAATAATTTCATGAAAGTTATTACGATAAAATGTAAGTCAGGCTAGCAAGCTGTAGACTATAATTATAATTTAACATTTTATTAGATAATAATATACCTACAGGTACCGTACACTGTAATTATTTTCTACTCTAGCTACTCATATGGCCATGATAGTTATCAGAATTGCCTTCTACATAGCATTGAATATCTACATAATCCTCGTATCGGAAATTATACGAGTTTAGGTAACTAAATCTATTTACAGGCGAATGAACATACACATATTTGTCTGCACAATGACAATATGTAAATAACGCTTCACACTCACAACCCCACATTAGGATTCCCTGTGTCGTGGGTGCCATGGACACATACAAAGACAAGTTCACAAACACCCAGACCGAGAACAGAAATATAAATTCATCATTTAAATTTCTGCCCCGCCGGGGATCGGACCCTTGGAATGGTGGATTGGCGTGGTAACCACTACACCATGCGGGTCGTCGCGAAACTTCATGAAAATTGTCTGAGCCGTTGCCATGATTCAGATTATATATAAAATTATTGGTATACATAATTAACCGAACAGACAGAGGACACGACTTCATTATAAATTAAAGAGAAGATATAATATTGTAATAAAAACATTAGAAGGCTTACAATTAAACACTATTAATAACTTATAATGTATATAAGAATAACTCGATTAAAGGTATTAGATAATATAATGTATTGTATCGTATTCATAATGTAATGTAACTAAAAGGGCACATAATCGTGTTGTCCTGTTGCAAATAATGTTGTCCCGTTATCATTACAGTCTTCTCTATAATCCCTCCTCCGTTAATGATATTACGATTCATTCTCAACAAAAAAGATGTTTCCGATTCCGGTTTCCTGGATATCTCTGAAGTAATAACATTTTCATAGCTTATTCTGTATAGTATAAGTAAGTATATGTACTTAATTTATTTCGTTCTTTCAAAAGACGGCCCCTGCGTTTCTTTAGGCATTTAATTAATTTAGCCCCGAAGAAACACAAAAAATTCATTTGGATTTATTTGTGATCCCGTTTTTTTTCGCCGTTCGAGCCGGTGTGTAATTAAATATTTTGTTTTCTTTTATACACTTTTGTGAAAATGTTTGACCTTCTTTCGAGTAAGAATAATATCTACTGCATAACAATATAATATATCTGAACGTTTAAAGACACAGACAAAATGATTTTATTTGCTCAAAACTTTAGTTTTTTGTAACATTTTTATAATATTTGTTGTTTAGAAAGGAAGATGGATAGTTTAAAAACACTTTCAGTTAATATATAAAAGTGGATTTAGCTTTTATCCGCTGCTTGGACTTTCAAATTTATTTACGCCTCACTTCAGCGCGTTGAGTTTAAAACAAATGCCGCTAGAAAAATGCTTAAAAATGGCTGCGGATATTACGCTAACGCTGACTTTAAATGAATCTGCTTTGTGCTTGTGAAATATGAATATTACTAGAGAATTCGTGTGGGATGTTAGCAAAAATGTACCTAAAACTGGATAGTGCTATGGATAGAATATTCTATTTCATCTTCTCAATATAAATAAAGCACTGAATCCTTCTAGTTACACCAATTATAACTCATATCGGCTGCATCGATTTTCATTATCTATGCATACGTTAGGTATGCGTGTCTGTATAAGACAGAAAAATGATACAGGCTCTAATATAAATTATTGAACTATTGAATTATTGAATTGTCTGTAACAATTTAAATTATGTATTACTTTTAAGTTCGAAGTCGGTTTTCATCTTTTTTATTTTTTTAAAGCCTATTTGCACCAATTAACATCAAGAAGAGATAATTATGTAACCAGCGTGCAATAGCATGTTGATGATAACAATACTAGCAGGTTCAATTAGATAGAAAAGTCTAGTTAATACCATCATGACATAATGATTCTTCTCATTAAGGATCTTTTAGCATAAAGGAGACAAAGAAGTAGACTTAATGACTGAAAATGTCCTCAAGGTATTACCAGACAAAAGATAGCTTGAAAGCAGTATCGAATTTTTTATACTACACAGAATTTTTAATAAGAAGAATATTATCTCGATATTCAAAGGCTTTATAATTTGATTTATACTTGTTTTTAAAAAGCGATAGTCGCTGAACAGGAATTTCTAATGGAAATACCTAACGTTGGTTAGAAAATATGGCGGATTTTTGGAGGAAAATCTTAATGGAATTCTTAGATATTTTTAGTCTACTACTGGTTGTTTCAGATAGAATTTCAATTGATTAAAAATATGTACCTACCTAAAAAAAACAAGTACCTAAATAAGAAATTCTGCACTTTTCAGAGTCTGGTTTCTTTAATGTGTGAAAATGAAAGTTATATGTAGGTTAGTGGGTTTAAATTTGGAACACGAGGTCAGCCATTTGCAATTTCGGGCAGCGCTTAAAATCGTGCCAAGTCAAAATTATGTAAAATGAAATCGTAAAATGTACTTTATGTTAAGAGACAGAATTAAAAAGTTATTAATAAATCGATTACAGAATGGACAAAAAATGTTATAATTAGGTACCTACCTACTGTTATCTAAATCAATAATGTGAATTATCTGACTTTCAATTGAATTTAAAATTAAGGTAGTTTTACCCTCTTTAAGGTTGGATATGAAGGGTCGACACGAAATTTGCTGCGTCTTAACCCACCGTGAAGCAAGTTTTGTGACAAATATATAAGATTTCAAGTATACGAACGCAATCCCGGAATCACGTATTTCTAGATCGACACCCTTAAGAACAAATAAATCAGTTTTCATAAGCAAAGCAGTAATTTCAATAACAGTAGAAAAGACAAGAAGAAGAAAGAAAATAAAGACAGGTAGACAATATCATGATAATTCAGTATTTTAGAAGATCTTAGTAAAAGATATCGACAATAATTTAGAAGTTTAGCGACGTTGCGAAGTCTCATTTGTCGAAAAGTCAGCAGGGAGTTTCAATAATAAGGCAAACTGCTGAAGCGGTAAATTAATTAAGTACAGAACAATACTTGAAATATCTCAGGTGCTTTTAGACTTTGTTCGTGCTGGATTACGATTAGCGAAGTTTGTTCAACTAGACGCCTACAAATGCTAAGTATGATTCATTATTTAAATGTGAGTAGATGTTATAACTTATTTTATTTTACTACCAATACTTTAGCTTTGACTTGAAAACCTACTAGTCAAGTAATTTATGATGGAGGTGATGATATTATTGCACACAAATCTGTTTTATTACTAAGATGGATTAATATTATTTTATGTTGTTTAAGCAAATAATTGAAATATTATCGTTTCTGAAAGGGCCCAATCAGCGCGGCGGCCATGCCGCACCTTAATGCTGAGTGGGAATCATTTTGTCACGGCGAGAAAACGAATGTATCAAATTTTGTTTTTTAAATTGTTTTCTTTTATTCTATCTTTGTTTCAAATAAATTTTTATACAACACCCATAAGCAATAATCGCATACATAAACGGAGCGATGCATAATTAAAAAAAATAATCTATCTTCTTCCATGAATATTGAAACAATATAATAAAAAGTCTATGACAGTTTTGCGCTACCGTGCGCAATGTAGTCGCTTCATCGGCCGGCAAATAAAATTGTTCAGACGATACGTAAATCAATACCTTGTACTATAAAATGCAATGGAATCATAAATTAATTAATTATTGTACATTCAGTTTTGAATATGCGTTCGAAAGGGGGTCGATGACTTTTACGTTTTAAGAAGAGAGTGACATATTTCAAAGTTGTTTAAAGTATGAATTTTTCATTGAATTCAATAACTAGGTATAACCTGTTTATAACAAACTTTTCACGGAAAATATTATTAATTGTTTCATTGAATTGAATGTCATAGGCCAATATTTTCTGCATTTTTTCTAGGCAATGCTTTGTCCACTTAAGTTTTTTTTACAAATTGTTTTAAAAGGCAACGAACGAATTCATTTGTATATAGAAACATGCGCACTCCTACATAATACTACTCTAACCGAGACTACAAAGATATCGTTAAGGGATTTAACCTTTAGGTTGATGACCTTCCTTTAGATACAAATTTAACTATATTGTACACATTTATCGTAGTTCAGAAACACATAATACTCGTAGTTAACAGTTCATTCAGTGTTCTTTGTTTGATGTACTGAAGATTAATGCGTGGGATTAATGTGTCTAATAATGGTACATTAAAATTGTCGTTAAGATTTATCAACGTACGTTCACAAATAAAACTTTGAGTCAAACAGATGAACGTAGTTTACTGTCATGGTGGCCTTCCTTCATATCCATAGGGCAAATACAAAGAGGGGAATACTTTTTCTTTACAAATCCTATCACTTTTTCTTTACCATCGATGAATTGACAACACGCCCTACCCTGTATTCTCCGACTTACCCGATATTCGCTGGAAAGCAAAAGGCTTCTTTGCTTACATTAGGTCCTATCTGAATCTGGTCCGTGTTCGCATACGGAGGCCTAGGTAAGTTTTACACGCTTTTACAGTTGTTTCACCGATTGCTTTAAATTGGTCGCGTGACTATCTAACTGCTATGTTAACTAAACATTGTCTAGCAATCCGTTAGCGTTTATAAAGGGCATATAGGATAGGCCCTAAGTGGCTAGGCTTCTTGTTGGCTTCAATTTAATATGGCAAATAAACTACCTATACCCATATGATGCTTACAGCCAGGTGGCTGTAAGCATCATATGGGTTAAGGTTAACCCACCACAATATTGTTACTCTCATGAAATACAACATCAAAAGGAATTTAATTAAAGCAAGAAAGACTGTTAACAGCGTACATTCCTAATGAAGGGCCTTCTGACTGAGAGACGCGAGAGTTCGTGTCGTTTCAGCTAAATTAAAGCAATGGCAACATTTCTTGATGTAGGCTAGCTTTTTAAGAGTTGTTTGAGGACACGGATTAATAGAGCTGTGAGAATAAAATGCAAGGTATGACAAGTAAAAGTTATTATTTACCACGGGTTTCATTTTGGAAATTTTTCTTTGCATCAAAAAGAAGCTTAACGCTTCACACTCTCAGCTCCACTCTAGGATATTATGTGTCGTGGGTGCCATTGACACACACAAAGCCTTACACATTACACCCATACCGGTAACAGGAATCTAAATTCATCATTTAAATTTCTGCCGTGACGGGAATCGAACCCAGGACACTTCTAATGGCGGGCCGGCATGGTAACTACTACACCACAGGTGTCGTCACGTGCGTCACGCTTGCGTCATCAGAAATAAAAAATAGATTAATCTGTAATAAAATCATTTACTTCAGACATACCTAATCCATTATTATTATCGTGTTGGTAGGTAAGTTTTATTGAACTTAAAAACTAAGTAAACAACGAATTCCGAGTAAGTCGGACAGCGGACTCCGAATTAAAAAATGAAAAAAATACTCCGAATCTTCTAACAAGTTTATAGGCACCCTTTCTTCATTTACAAAACACATTACGGTGCCATAACACGCATACCTACATTGTATAAGCAATTAAGCCGATGTAAGAAGATTGTTAATTTGAGCACATTTTCTCTTACTAACCAATTAGTAGGTGAGTCAAGTTTTCAGATATTTGGGAAAAATTGTAAAGGAATGAAAAAAGTTATTATGAAATAAGGTTTCTACATTCGAAACGGCCCGCAGGACATTTTTTTAAGCTACGAGTACATATTCTAGTTCGAGACTGCGACAACAGATGTCGCTATAATTAATTTGATCGTAGCAGTTTTTTTTCTAGATAAATTCCAAAATGAAATAAATGTATACATAAACAACCATTTTCTGTTTTTATTAACACCAGATGGCGCTAGAAATGAGTTGAATAAACTGTTTTCAGAGACTGTAAATATTTGATTTTATGGAGAACTACCAATGTTATTGACCCTCAAAGAGCATAATAACTATAATAAGCTATGGATTTTAAAGATGTTTCAAGCTATAATTATTTTTTTAATACAACCTAGCTGTATTTATATAATCCGTGACCATTTATATAATCTGTATATAGAAAGCGTATGAGTCACGCATCTCAAACCAACTTTAAAAATGTATTTATAGTCAATTAGTTTTAAGAAAAGCTCAATTTGTTTAATCTATTTTTATTTGTATTGGTATTTTCTAGCTGAGAAATATATTCAATTATTTTGATTTGATGGACAGTTGAACTCAAACCATTTTTTTTTTCAGTGATGTATTTAACATGGTTCATTGTGGTAATAAATGAGCTAGTAGCTAACATTTGCGGTAATAATTTGTCGCATTCTATAGAGCGGTGAGATGGGCGACTGTAATTTGATTGTTCACAACACAACCCTTGCTCAGACGAGTTGAATATGTCACCTTGTGTGTGGTTACGCAACAGAGAACGCCGTGTTAGCTTACGAGTACCTACATTTAACGCTGGGAAATATTCATGTTAGAGACACGTCAAGTTTTGAATAGAATGATCCCGTTAAGGATGATCCTACTATAATCCGTGACAGCTCGACATGGCAATTTATTAGTAACCTGGTTTATTCCAGATAGTCGATATAGAAATTTTAGAACACGGCAAAATGAAAGTAAAATTTATAAACCAAAACTTGATTTGATTTTAAAGGAGTGCCGAGAGTTTTTTTCCGCCGGCTTTTTTCTACCGGCCTACCTTAGCCAAAAGGGCGCCTAAAGCCGATGTACCGAATTATTTGACGTTCATCCAGTGTATACTTGTAC
>DWQL01000384.1:0-15667 GCA_018231265.1 Noctuana haematospila | reverse complement strand
AGCTGCAGACCTCGTACAGAACCGGTGTGACGTGCAATGCGCACTCTTATCGACCACGCACTCTTACACCACCTTACCCTATTATGTATACCTTTGTGAATATTAATATGTATTTTTATGACTTGGAGAAATACCGATAACTTTAATTTGCAGTTTGAATACCAATAGGAACGATGTTTTAAATTATGTAGGTTAGATAATACAGGTACAGAAGTGTATACTCGTATTTAAGATTAACGATTAAAGGTAAATGACTCCAGCTACATAATAACATGTTTCTAAATCTAAGCATTTATTTCAACTAGAGATGATACTGAGATAAAGTGGCCGCGTCGCCGCGTATAGATGCTCTGTTGTTGAGATAAAATTAATAGCAGCTATTAAACCGCGAAACACTCTGAGGAAGACTTCATTAATTTTCCGCAACGGACTACGCCTCTTAATGTTCAAGATGGCCCCGTGATAGATTTATTAATTATTTATTAACAATTTTGTATCTATTTTCTTATTGACCTGAAAGACGTTTCAAAATTTTCATAATTATATTCCCTTGTACCTAAGCTTTTAAAATAAAATGGTGCAAAGGTGCGTGTACTTACACTGGATCCGTTGGAAAATTTCGAAATACCATAGAGGGTAAGAATAGCAGTATTAGAAGGAGAAAACAGGGTTGGATAGCCGCAATAAATCAAGATGTTATCTGTGCACGAGCACCGACCACGCCGCGCCGATACCAAAGGGTAAGTCGCAGGTTTTTTCGGTCTGTAGATTTCACCTTGGAACTCGTATACCTATAGTGAGCTCACCAATAAATTAGTCTCTGCGTACATTCATAAACAAACTCGGAATCTAACATGAAATCGTTATCAATAATTTTATAATCAACAGAATCAGTATTGATAAAATCCGTCGACGAACAAAAGTTACTGACACAGCTCGCAAAAAAAGCACGCTGAAGTAATTCCCACTTCAGTGAGCAGGCCACGTTGTTCGAAGGACTGGCAACGGATGGGGAAAAAAAAGTCCTCGAATAGGGACATTTCAGCAAAAGCAGCACAGGTCGCCCTCCGATCAGATGGACTGATGGCCTGAGGAAGATAGCGGGAAGCCGTTGCATATACATGGCACAGGACCGGATGGAGATTCTAGCAGTGGAAGCCCCAAATGCTGATGTATAGAATAGAAAGTGACTTAATTATATACCTGTTATAGCACCCGAATTATTTATATGTAGTAAATCGTATCTGAACTGAAACAACTCTCCCAGTGTCATTTTTCACTATTAAGGATTAAATCTTGAAAAAGCAATAAAATCAAATATTCCACAACGCATAATTACACACTAAAACGTATAATTTGTGAGTCATTCATTAAAATTCAACTAAAGATGAGAACAACAAACTTCTCCGGGAATCACAAATCAAACGCAACTCGGCGATGGCCGCGGGCGTCGTAAATCAGAGGCGCGCTTAGACCTTCTTAGCTTTTCTAGATAAAGATTTATCCCGTAATAACATGTTGCTTTTCAGTAAATCAACCGCCGAATTATCCGGTAGAGCAACAATGATTAATCGATGGAGCTGCCGAAGTAATGATGGGAGGATACTTGAGGATAGCACGACGCACGCCATGGAAATATTGCGCTGCCAGTGCGCCAGCAGGGCCGAGCGGACACGATCTACGTCTAGTAAGGACGATGCTGTAATAAGGTCAATTATTTTATCTATCATAATATAGGTTAACTGTGCATTAATTTTCCATAGAAAACTACTAAATAGAGAATTTGATATTATTAAACCACATTAATTCCAAAAATCAAAGAAATTGATCACTTAATAAATGCAGTAAACAGCTTTAAGTTTATTAGAGCTTACTGTTTACAGTGCCCGTAGTAAATTAGGTATTACCTATTTAGATACATGAACATAGACGTAAGATTTAATAGCCTTTTAGTACATAAATCGGGCATAGCGTAACTGTTTTCTGATGAATTTTAATTAAACACAGACTTCAATTAAGTTTATATGCATCGAATGATATTTCATAAAAATATAATACGTTCGTAGTGCACATAGGAAGTCTTTATTAAGATTGCGACTGCAAAGAGGCGGGGCCGTCCACTTGTTGGGGTATTTGAATAATCACCGCATTACCAGATAGCATTATGATCGAATAAACCCCGATACTAACTTTGTATATTGATAATATTATACTTAGTAAACGCTTTACAAGGTACAAGCCAGTATGCAAACACAAAACTTATTTCGTCGTTAAAAAAGGTATCTCTGAAATCGTATAAGCAGCTAGGTATGTACATTACTTTTAAGATGGTATGTAAGTAGGTATGAATTTCAGAAGAAAAAAATACGCATTTGCCTCCATAAGTAGATACATAATCTATCATTAGAGGTATATTAAGATAATGCAAATCTGGTAATACACTACTGAGAGTAAATATACTCGTGTAACTAACTAAATAGTTCCAAAAAATTTAATAACAATGCTTAATAAATAAATAAATTAATAACAAACGCGATAAATAAAATGTTTACCAGTGTAAAAGTTATGACGTGGGAATTCTGAGTTACGAAGACAGACACGATGAATCCAGTGCAGTCTCCTAAATCACCGAAATCCAAGATTTTGCACTTCCACCTCATCGGTCATATTTTAACGATAATGATGGTAAGCGAGCGTGATAATAATTGTTATTACTATGATCCACATCTGCTATTATTTTATAATTGAGGGCTTTTGGGCGAAACCCTGCAATTATAAGG
This sequence comes from Noctuana haematospila, assembly GCA_018231265.1. Lineage (NCBI taxonomy): Eukaryota > Metazoa > Arthropoda > Insecta > Lepidoptera > Hesperiidae > Noctuana > Noctuana haematospila. Next base: position 12,887 of record DWQL01000384.1, on the reverse strand, counting down.
AGAGCCCGAAGCCACAACGAACAACATGCAACGCCGTTTTTGCCCTTCCAGATTGTTTTATCTATATATATATATATGTAGATACGCACGCAGACCGTCTCGAGATCTGTTTCATATAATAGTATGATTTTTGGACTAAATATTCATCATATTTGCCCTATTGCTGTGAGTCTTCTACGCAAGAATTCATTAGAATGTGGAACACCTGTGGAAATGGCGGATCTTACTTTTTGTCTTTTATTCGAAGTAAATATTAATTCAAAGCAAGATCAAATGAAAAATTGTGCTATAAGGAAAAATGTTTTGATCAATCACTTTCGACTTTTGGCTACATAGTGGATAATACCTAGTAATTTAAAGAAACAAAAGTGAATTGTTCATACCAAGAAATGGACGCAGGAGATGCTGCGGTGGATAAGCTCTTTTAGCAACAAAACTGTCTATCTACGTAACTTTGTTTCATTTTTTTTATTAATGTCTTCGAATCAGTCGCGATCATTTCAATTAGTCGCCGGGCATTTAATCGTCCTGAAATCTATATGCCGTTATCCTTAGAGTCCTGAGAAAGGCGGATTCATTATTTATTATGAATATTAGTCAATTTTTATTTAGTCAAAAAAGCGGGCAGCAACGGCCCGCTCGACCGGCCGTATGCAATTAACTGAGCCAACCCTGTAATTATGGACAGTAAATTTCTGGACGCGTCCAAACTGCGTTCGCGTATATTGTTCTATCTATTGAGTTGATTCGGGATTAGCTCACTGCTAATATACTCTCGTATCATGGTTTTTTCTCCTCACAAACAAGTTACGCGTGATTGACTTGATACTGTATGTATAGGTATATTTAATTTGAATCATTTTTGAGTTTACTTAGGTTACGTAGATCATACTTTATCGCAGAACAAATTTTAGAGATCTTATGAAACACGAATAGATATTATTTGGACTATTTGTTTTCATTTACTTTGCAATACAACTACGATGACATTAAGAAATCCGACAGTTTAGATTAGTTAAACTACAATAAAATTATATAGTCATAATAAACATATCACTGCTCACAAATAAGTCTATATGATAGATATAGAATTATATGTATATATAACCGCCACAAAGCAGGTTAATGTGTTACAGTTCTCTAGTTATTAAGCCGGGAAAACTTAAATTTTAAACACCCTAAATTTATTGTAGGTACCTACTCGTAATAATGTAGGATGGTCCTCGAACACCCGCAATGTATTTTAACGTATCCATTAGATACCAAAATGCATACGGGCTCTATCTTTGTTTAACATCACGGCAAGGAAACATAATTAAGTTTTCTACTTAGATGAATTTCATCAGCTAGTTGAAACGGCTAAATTATGGTAATTATATACTATTTAATTTCATTTATAATAACGAATGTATCCAGTGGGTGGTAATATTCGACTTTAGAAACAAGCAGGTGAAAGTTATGTAAAGATGTCATTGCTGAAAAAAGATATTTAATTTGAAATATTTAGAGTAATAAGGACTATTCACATCTGCCACTTACTTGCATTCGTATTTTGTATACATAATTGAAACATGTAATGTTCATAGGTAGTATTAGGTAGTACCTATAGGTACCTCTAGTGTAGCTGTACCTTAAAATGTGTTTGTACACTAAACTTGGTAAGTACGTGTAGGTATACTATAGGTAGAATAATATACTATAGTAATAAGTACACTAATAGGTAGAAGACGTGTAGACACAATATACCTACATAATAATATGTCTTGTTCAACGGTCGGTTTTAAACATTACACAAATAAAATCAATGCACCTAAATGGGGATAGTGAAGGCGGCATTTATTGCATAAGTTGTCATTTATGTCAAATCTGTTGTTGTTTCGGCGTGTTAAATCATATGCAATGCATGATACTCGTGGCAGGATATCAGTAATATCGAGGTTGTACGTGTCGATCTCTGACCCCTATTCATTCACAATCAGAGCCGTGTCGTGACATACTGCCGTGTCGTTGTCGTGTTCCGTGATTCCGAGACACAATGGAATTCCCGTCATGACTCGGCGAAACGCGCCCATTCATGCCACACCACACGAGGACTCGCCTACGCCACAAATGAGTAAACACCGATTAGATATCCTACATGTTAGAGTGACATTATGCTTCTACTGCTTTTTGTCGCATTAAATTAATATGAGGTAGGTAAGTTGAATGGAATGTAAACAAATAATTTAAAATAGCTCAACTAAACTTTATGTTCAAGTAAGCGACATTTGGAGATCGTTTACTTGAATATGCTGTGTATGGTATACCTCCTAACATTGTGATGTGAGATGAAACATGGATGGTATAGTTATACATTCCGAAATGAAAGCGTCAGTCATCTGTTCTCCTAACGCCTATAGTGTTAAAAACCTGTTGGTTCGAACGAAATGGTTAGAATGAATGAAAAGGTATTTGAAAAGCGAAGAAGACCTTTCTGTGTACACTACGTAATATAGTAAGTAACATTAATCATTGATGGCGAAATGACTAAAATATTTATTCTTCGTCGAGAGTTAAAAAAAGAATGCCAGTAGGTATGTAGTTCGGAGAACAGACTAGAAATGATGCGAAACATAAGACGAAATTACGGAATTGTGTTGAGAGTAGGTACACCCCATTGAAGAATGTAAGAAAAAGAAGGTCGGTCGAGGCCGGTAAAAGCGCGCGAATGGCGACCTGCGACCCGCCATTTGCATACAATGGACGCCGCTGCGTGGGCGCTCGGACTCACCCGGCTCGCCTCGACTACATTATGTGCCTGCCTGCCATATACGGACAGTATGGAGTTTAAGTAATCAAATTTAGAATAAAACACTGATTATAATGTATATAATTCGATGATGTATAAATACAATATCGAAAATAATAAAACATTTTTTTGCTCATTTTCAGCAAAAACAGGAGTAACGTACCTGACTATGTATGTAGAATTTTTAAGGCTCCAGTACCTTACCTACCCTATCCAATACAAAGCGCGTAGTGGTCTGTCCGCCAATTTGTATGGTGGCCGGTTTTAGATACGTTTACAGTTAGTGGTTACTGCAATTCTAGATTAGTTGTTGCGCTTTAGGTAGGTACCTACAGATCCCAACAAATGTCTTCTTTATTTGCTGTTATTCGCTAACAGCTATTTAAATTTTCACAATTTCACCATTAGTCTTCCTTAGGTACCTACTTCAAAAAATTTTTTTGGTGCTTTTCAAAAAAAGAAAATATTTATCTACTTACCTATAAATTTAATAAACTGTTTCTCTGTAAATTATGTTCTATCTTTAGGGAATTAAAAAATGTTTAAGAGTAGAAATTATACCTACATGAATTCAATGCCTTAGAACTTTTGAAATCGTAAAGTTCTTTTACATTCTTTTTGTTCGTATGAGTCTAAGAGAGTACGAAAAGTTCAAACCCGTATTGTCTGTCCATACAGTCCGACCAACATTGTAAGTTCTTATATCTCTCCTACAACAAATAAAATCTATTCGGTGCCCAATACCTGAGCGATATCTAAGAACAACAAAACCGTAGAGTGGGCGTGATCAATGTGGCATGTTTATTTCAATCGGCAATTTTTCAGCCAGTATGTACTGCAATGCAGTTGCCGGGGAGATTTATTGCGAAGAGTGGGAACGAGGGATCGTACTCGAATCAGACGACTTGATTAATGAGCGCTCGATCTATTTACTGCTCGCTTGGTATCACTGGCTGGTGAGGAAATCAGTGTAGCAGTAGTGTAAAAGTTTCATCTCAAAACTAGTTCTTGTAAAAATTCTCAATGTTAAATTATTGTCAACTACTTAGTCGTCGGGACAGTCTCAAAACGCGCAGAAAATATTCTACCTATAGGGTTGAAAAACCTATGAAAACAAGTTATCTTAACCTTATAAGCAATTCCTCCTTACTAGCACGGGGTACTTATAGATAATGCTCTGAGCTAATTAAAAACTAGGTACCTAGGTCTGAATTGTGGATAATTATAAAGTGAATTTCACTAGCTTGCTCGCTAGAAGCTTATCCTAATTTAATTTCATATTGTAGATACCTTGTTATACCGTGTTCAAGTTTATACTTATAACAAAATAACAATGTAACAATACATGATAAGATAATTATATCACAGTAATGTTATTATCGGTTTACCTAAGCTACTAACTTGAACAGCCTGTTTCCGCAAAAACACTCAAGCCCAACTAAACATGTCGTCGCTGAAGCCAAAAGTGAGTGCATAAACGGAGCGTAACAGTGGGGAAGCGATAATTTCCCATCGGATGGCGTACTCGACTTGTTCCCATCAAGGGTGTACCTAATAGGTATGATACGCGGTGCGCCGATAGGGCTGCTACTTGCTAAGCACGACATTAACAACATTACATTACATTAAGAACTGCAAAGGTTAGTATCAAATTTTAACTCTATCGCATGGAGTAAGCAAAAACAGCAGTGAAGAATGCTTTTGTCGTATTCAATCTATTAAAAACTGTCTTTTATTTTTAATAGTTGTCACCATTTTCAATAGTTATCTAAATAACGAAATAAAACGGTTAAGTACGAAATTCGAAAGCACTCGAACCTTTTTTTACTTTTTCGTTATTAAGTACATTATATTAAATACATGTGATGTACGGGCAAACAGAAAATTAGTTTAAATAAAGTCCATATCTAATTTTCTGCGTTATTATTCGTATAATATTTAAAACAAAAAGAAGAAACAATCATAATACACAGAGCAGATAAAAAAAAAATTTTATTGGCAGCCCTAAGCGACGTGCACAGTGCGCCAGTTGACCGCATTACAAGCGCGACGAAGCGGGCCGCACCCCGGGGACTATTTATCAAATGATCATTTGATTTTCTTGTGTTTGATCACTGAACACATTAGAATTTGCAACAGCACTGGTTACGTATGCGGTAGCTTCACTCAGTTTTTGTAAATACTAAAAATTATTTACAAAAAAATAAAAATAACACATAATGTTAACAAATTATTTTTTTATGTTAACATATAATATGTTTATAAATTATTGTTCTTGTACCAATACGTAACAACAATACAATAGTGCTTTGGTAGCACCTATACCTACTTCTTCTCCAGCGTGGTATAAGTACTATTGCCTCAAACCCTTTTCATATTTGAGAGGAGACCCTTCCTAAGTCTGGGTCCTAAGTGATGGTTGATTATGAATAAGTTAAATATTTTGTGATATCAGTTTAAATATAAGTCCAACGAAGACAGTAGGTCAAGAAAATCTAGAAATAAATAATTCTATAGTATGTTACAAAAAAAAAATTTACCGGAATCGAACCTACACTTATCATGACAACGCTGAACTTGCCCACTGTGACTCCCACTCACCCTCTCCCTCCTAGGATACGTCTTATAAAATACGATCTGTTTTGATTGTGGCCTGGGGCACAAATCAATTAGGGCTCCCTCGGCCCCCCGGGGCGCGGGGCCCGCGACACCCGAACCAGTGGCTCGTTTTATGACACATCTCACAACGAATCGATTCATTAACATTCACCAATTTTATTGCAGCCAATTGGCACGAACTTTTATGCTCATAAATACTCATTGATTTATTCCATAGAGCTCTTAATGATTAGGTACCTAATAATTTACTTAGTAACAACAAAAGGACTGTAGTAATTATCCGAGACTTACATAATTTAATATACACCGTATGACACCAATTCTATTGAATGTCATTCGGTATTTACTTGAGAATTTTGGAAAAAATCAAGTAAGTGTAGGTAGGTACATTTAGTGGTTTTGTACGCTAATTTGCCTTAACAGAAAAAACATTAACATTTTCTTCTATAAGCAACGCATGCATGAAAACTATTAAATTTTGCAATATTTAATAATAAACATATTTCGTGATAATACCTAGTCAAAATTGTGGCATTGAATGAAGTAATGAATAAACTAGTAAGTACGTGATTTATATGATTTTAAATCATAAAAACATACAGATTAAAGAGTAATGTCCTATAAAAATCTTACAAAACCGAATTTCATAAGATACTTACGAAGCACAGGTAAACGATTATTGATTCGATGTTACTGCGGAGGCGAACGATAGTTAATTTAAATTAAATTCATTCACAAAATTAAATTGATTATTACATCATCGTTAATAAACTTGAAACTACATCACAGGGCGTATCGATTTGTAATTAATCTAGGATTTAATATAAAATCTAATAGAAAATAATGACGTAATAGAGGCCTCTGGCGACAGGGTCGTTTCCCACGCCGCTTCGGACAGTTTCACGTTTTTTTGAGACGAAAATAAATTAAGTTTCTGTAATCAGGCGCCGGCCGATTCCTGACCCGTTTCTTCGCAATATTTCTAAAACGCTATTACAAATACATTTATATTACCGCACAAAAAAGCTCTCGGGCAATTTTCGCCACATAATGAGGCCATTATGGGGAATTTTGTTTTACCAACATAATAACACTGCCTTTTATTCGAGCGATCCTGTCCGCAAAGGACTTCGTGTTTTAAAGGACAATATTATTCCAGACTTGATGAGATTTTCGTGCTAAAATTTAAAGACTAAATTGGCATCATTATGTATTTAGCTTCGCGGATTAAGACTATAAAGGTCAAAAGAGGATAATGCGTATATCCTTAATGAGTCTGAGCTTTAGGATTGTAGAGGCAAGATAATTTATTTAATTATTTTCATAGTAATTTTTAACCCCTGTAACGATAAAGGCTGTTCAAATAAGATCTCATCATAATAATCAACCCATCACAGCTGGGCACGGGTTTACTCTCAAATATGAGAAGGATTAAGGCCATAGTCCATCACGCTGGCCAAGTGCGGGTTGGTAAACTTCACATGCCTTTCCAGAACTTATACAGAACTCTCAGACATGCTAGTTTCCTTACTACATGATAGATTACTTACTTATTATTACCTATACCTCTTTCAAAGCTTTCGTAGTAGGTTGCTACAAGACAGATGAATATTTGTGAATTTAATATAACATAAAACTTTACATAACTGATGGATGAAAAACCGACAACGCTACACTAAAATATTTACCTACAACAGATTTATTTATTCATTGCATTCGTAATAAAGAACATGTTAATTGTGTTTTTTCCGTATGTCATACGTGCAAATAATCTTGTAGCAATCGCAGGGCGCTTCCGACTTTTTACTTTTAATTGGCGTTTTTGTGCAATTTATGGCGATTCCAGCAATTTATGAGCAGCGGACAAGTGGCGACCAACGCTTAGGCTATTTGCTCGGGTCAGAGCGAAGTCGGCTCTCGGTTTTAATTAAAATTTTATGTTCCGCAAATCACCTGCCAATTATGTTCCATTAAATAACATAACTGCTGGTTATTATGATTTGATATATTCGAAATAATGAAAGTTTATTGTAAATCAGTAGGTGCCTATATTTCAAAAGGTCTTATTTTAATTGTATTCGAGTAAAACGTTGTGTGTCTTATTTTGATTATTTCATGATGTAACTTTAAGCAAGCGGAATAAAGTTCATACGATTTATTGCGAAGTGACAATACTGACAGACTGATAAACTTGCACCCATCGCCCCTCGTGGTAATATAAATTGCGGGACTGCATTTCATATTATGCATGTTTACATATACGGCAATGAACCTATTCTAGTTATCAGTAGCACACTTCCTTTATGGTAGTGGTATACTTACATGGCAGCATGTTCAAATACATACAGATTAAGTATAGAATAAATAAACCACCGTTTTCGATGAAATAATCGTCTGTAAATTATTATAAGTTAATTTACGGTACTTCTTGGACCATAAATTGCACGTAATTTGAGCAGAATGGTCAATGACCTGCGGATGGTCATATCGGGCACGCACCGCATATAAGTATTGCGTACGGCCTCGAGCATCATATCCAGTTTTTCCAATAATTACGTTCAAAAAAAAATTCGACCAAATGTGAGTAGGAACCTTAGATGAGGCCTCCAACTAGTTTTTAATTTATTACAATATTATATTAAACTTGCAGTATTTTAATAGGTATAGTTACATACCTATGCATGATATTATATATATTTAATTATTGTTGTATGTACAATGTACATACAATAAAGAAGATTTTATTTTTAATGTTGTATTAGACTGAATTTTAAGCTATTTCGGTCCACCCGATTGAGCAGAAATTCTGTACGCGCATATAAACCTAATGACAATGTGACTTCAAGCTCATGTGAAGATGGAACAAATTAGCATCTGGTTCTGAATATTCGAATATTCTATAGTAGGTACCTCACAACAAGATGTACAGCTGTACCTACCTATATAATGAAATAATTATGTCTTTTACGATAATCATTGCTTACAACATAATTTAATGGGATATGATTATTTTGTTGTTGACTCTACGCGCCGGCTTCCACTGAAAGGATGATTTATTCATGCGACAATTAATTGACTATTATATGGCATCACGAGATGATCATCCTTATTAACTTCCATGTTTTTTCTTCATTGCAAGATAGACTCATCACTTTAAGGAAGATAGCAATCTGTACCAGGCCAGTAATTTAGATATCAATGGAAGCTTACGTAAAGTTAAGACGTTAAGAGGTCTTCTTACATCAATGATGCAAGGTACGTCAAGTCAATAACCTTTTTTTCTACTTAGGTATTTAATTCAAATAGTTGACTACTGTTTACCCTGTCTGTCGTAGGTAAGTGAAGCCAGCGGCAAGAATACGGAAGAGGTGGCGATGATCACCAGACATCAAATGACAATAAGGAATGTCAGTATAGCCACACAAAAATCTGCCTTTATGTAAGTACACAAATATGTACTCGTACTTATTCACACTCCAACTTACTTCAAGGTACATATTATGGAAGCCAGACAAGAATTGTGATTTTAATAAACCAATAATGTACCTCAGCTTTAATCTTTGAATGCTCCTAGTAAACATTTAAAACAAACACGAAATCACTTTTCCTATTAGTGAAAGTGTCTAGCAACATGTGGGACTGTTGAGCGACATAAAGCTAGTAGCTGAGGTCGGTAAAGGCGTCGCGTCCGAAATAGCCGGCAGATATCCGCCGCTACGACAATATGACGCGCCGATATTTATGTCGCGCGGCCCCGCCCACCGCCGTGACTCCATTCAGCCTGTTTGTATTTATTTCGTGTCTATTTATTTGTATTTGCCTTCGCTTTTGAATAATGCATGAGCGGTACATTTCCGTCGTGTGTAGGCAGCGTGACGCCGTCCGACCCTCCTCGCTCCATCGACATTTTCGCCGTAGACTCCAAAACTCGTTCTCGTTTCCAGTGGTCACAGAACTCACAGAGTTTCGATCTCTCTCCGATTGTATCTCTAAATTATCAAATTTACTCATCGATAAATAAAAGATCGTAATGCCATGTGTTTTGTGGTAGAGTTAATTAACATCGGATGGAAAATTATAGAATTAATTATCGATAAGAGCGTCCGATTGGTGGATATGTTCCTTTATTATTTGGTAGGTAAATCACGCGCGGCTATCGCGGCCTGTATCGATTTGCCCCGCCCAGCGCGATTTACAACGGCTTGCGTCAACCGGCCCGCGGCCCGCGGTGATATCACGCTTTGTCTTTACCACGCTCATGTACCTATTCAATGGGACACCATGAATATTCAATAACCTTTGTCACAATATTGCATTAAAGGATTTCTTTGATACCTACTATAAGTAGGTACTTCATAGGCCCAGCTATTTTTCATTTCAAGGAAATGTACTTTGTCGATAATAAACAAAGAAAGTAGGTATTTTTTTTTTAATTTGCGTTAAGTGTGGTACAATTTAAGTACACATTTAATGATACCTATTTAAAATGCAACCGCACATTTATCGACATTCTTCCACATTCATCTTTTATCACAACAAAACGAACTGTGTAAGTAGGTACTTTCTTTGCTATTAAATATTTTCTTATAAAGTTAGCATAGGTACCTACAATATACCGTACTAGTCTATGGGAAATTAGTTTATTCTTTAATAAGAAATATTTTTATAGGTGGTATGTTTCAATAAGTGAAAGAATTTATTAAGTTCTTTCTTATTTGAGGTCACGTGCTCACGAGATTGTCCACTTGGCGGCCTAAACCCTCATTTCCTAATCATACCTAGGCATAATCAATAAAAAAATCTATTACCTGCAACATATTATATAGCCTATAAAGACATAGGTTTCCATTATCGTAAAGCTGTCTCAAAAATGCAACAACGATGTAATTGCCTTGGTTACTAACCTTACTGATTTCAATAAGTGAGAATGGCAGTGTCGCGGATAATGGCCGGCTCCGTCGCAGTCACGGGCCGTCGCGCAAAATCATAAATCACGGAACACTCACGCGATATTAAGAGCTTACTTAGGTACTCTGTATCTGTCAATTTGTGACGCCGTGCATTTTTTGTGTATTCCTTTTATCTGTTTGAACACAGAGGTGGTGCATCACTTTATGATTTGTGGAAGACGGTATTTTACTAGCGTTACTAGTACATTCTAACAGTTGAAGCTCTAGAATATGTCGTCCACGTTGATCCTGTAATTATGGAATTTATGGCGAGTTTTCCACCAACCTAGTTTTTTCTAGGTATCAATTTGTGATAACACATTGTATCCATCGTTATCCCACTCTCCTTTGATTGACTGTTTCTGATATTGATTAGTCTCTACCTCCTTGCTTTTTATTGAAGGAACATGTTCATAAGTTAAAGTTAACCTTAGTCGTTGCCAGTCTGAGAGTTTTCCATAATAAACTTCAATCTTATCAAGCGTGTGTAGGTACTCCACGAAGGGACGGTAATAGGTTATTAATAAAATGAGAATATCTGGACTAATAAGATCCCTTTCATAAATTAAACTTGAACAAAATTTATGAACGCGATTGATGATTTAGGTGCACACATAACTTCATCAACCTATACATATGTAAAAACGTTATGATACCTTACATTATTCAATAACAACCTGCAATTTTTCAGTTGTAATTACTAACAACTGCGCAAAGAGCAACACTTTTACGAAATAGACTATTACAGGCAATTAGCTTGAACGCAACCGAGTATTAACGAAGACTACACAATTGATTTAACGTTTTTGATATGATTTTAAGAGGAACATTGTCAGCGTTATCACAAGATTCTAAGTATGACATAGATACTTAAACATACCTACATAATATACCTATATATATATAATATATATGTAGGTATGCTTTCTATCAAAAATTTTAATGTCACAATAATCAATGTAATTGTACTGAGGGAAGAAGGGACTATCCACTATATAAACTTACGAGAGATCCTGTAACCATGTGTGTTTACACGTGTATGTATAGGTATCTATCTGATTTATGTGCACATTGTAGTATTCAACATCATATAATAATAGTTGTTTATTAATACTTAACATTCTCGTATTATTGTGATGGCCGTAATGGTCTTAAAGTATGACTGCAATTCTGCATTTTTCTACGCTTCTTACAAGAATGTGCATTAGAAAATTTACCTTGAAAACTACTAGGAAGGAAAGCCAAAATGATAGGAAAATTGTATCATAGCTAACAGGCATCACTAACCAATGAACATGACACGTGACGTACGTAGTAGACGTGAGTACAACTTTTATAACATAAGGAAAACTGTTTACATAGTCGTAGAGGTCAAGAGATGAGAGTGACTGACAACACGCGTGCTACAATAGCGACTATAGCGGGCCGCCTTGCACGAAACTTTTAGATCTGAACTCATCACAATTGCCTTAGGAGGACAATGGGACCACTTAAAAGGTTTCCATCTGACAAGATAATTGGCGCAACAAAAAGAACACGTGCGCCATCGCATGACGGCTCCCATCAACGACACGACCTGCTTCTAACTCCATTGATCTGAGCCAATCACGGCAAAAACAAGCTCACATGACTTCACCACTTTATGCTAACCGTCTCTTAGTGCTTGGGGATTTATTATTAGATTTATTAGAATACTAGGTGGTGCCCGCGATTTCGTCTGCGCAAAATTAGTATTTAGAGCAATTCACACAATATATTTATAAATTGTAGCCTATGTGTTATTCTGATGTATAAGCTATATTACTGTAAAGTTTCATTAAAATCCATTCATTCGTTTTAACGTAAAAGAGGAACCATATCCATCCATCCATAAATACTTACAAACTTTCGCGTTTATAATTATTAGTAGGATGTAAAAGTAGTAGGAAGATAAGTAAGTAGACACTTAACGATACTATTAGGTATTTGTTGTGCTAATTCTATTTTAAATTTAAATCTCCCAAGTAATCCGTTAGCTGAAAAGAAAACATGCCTACTTATTACTTACTTTTAGGTTATTCTATGTAATAGGTAATATATAATTGTGAAGTATTTACATAGACATAATTTGGGTTTAGAATCACAGTTAGGTTTCTATAGTAATGTAGAGGTAAAATGTCTTCAGTTCAGTTTATTCGTTCATTAAGTGCTACTATCCAATATTAAATAGGTTAAATTATAAGGGGCGGTGGCGGTCGTCTCTCTTTGCAGAAGCAAATGAGTCGGCTGAAGAGAGAAGAAGAAAAAGTCGTGAAGATAAATACCGAAAAATTCGTTAATAATAAAATATTAGTAAGGTGTTACTGCCTCCACAAGTAATTAATCCGAGTCATCCAAGCACTGCCAGATATTAAGTATCAAATTTTTAAGCATTCGATGACATCTTCAAAGATCAGTCACAAACGTATGATTAACGTTCCATGCCGTTTACATTCCTCGACGGCGGCCGTCCGGTACAAGTTCATCCCATTTAAATTTAGCGCGGCGCGTGC
>DWQL01000383.1:0-15675 GCA_018231265.1 Noctuana haematospila | reverse complement strand
TGCTCCAGACCTTACCCGGTTGTGGGGAGAGACCCGTGCCCAGCAGTGGGACATAAAAAGGGTTGAAGGCAATCCGAATAGTCGGATATTAACATTGTATCAAATCATAATTTTCCAGGTACATTACGATTTCGGCTTAAGAAATATTCTCTCCGTGCTACGTACGTTAGGTGCTGTGAAACGGGTCAACTCGAAGGATAATGAAAGTACTATTGTTATGAGAGTTTTGAGAGATATGAATTTGTCCAAATTAATTGACGAAGATGAACCACTTTTCATATCACTTGTAGCAGACCTGTTTCCTAATCAAGCATTAGAAAAGACGACGTATAATGAACTAGAAGAAGCAGTTAGAAAACAAGTGGATGCAAATGGATTGATTTACCACCCGGCGTGGATATTGAAAATTATACAGGTAGGCATTAATATTCGTAATGTATTTAAGCAATTAAGGAAACAAAAGAGCAAAAAAGATCAATGCAATGTAATTACTATACGACTATATGCTTACACTGTCATTACAAGCACATCTATTATATTAGTGTTATTAGTGGATAGTAATAAAATTGTCATCAATCATATTTCCAGTTGTATGAAACACAAAGAGTGCGGCATGGAATAATGATACTTGGTCCACCAGGCGCTGGGAAGACGACTTGCATTCATACCTTAATGAGTGCTTTATCGGAGATAGAGGAACCACACAGGTACCAAATATAATTATATCTTTTGATTTTCGATGCTCAACTATAAGACACAGATTGAGAGAATTATATTCTATTAAAATAAGTCATAGTCAAGATTTAACGGCTTTTTTAATTTGTTGTTATCCTCTGACGAGATTCAATAACTTGGCATTTAAATATTATATATCGTTCAGTGTTTAAAAATGTTTCTTATTAATATTTTATCTGGTAAAATTACAGAGAAATGAGGATGAATCCAAAAGCGATCACGGCTGCCCAGATGTTCGGGCGTCTGGATGTAGCTACCAACGATTGGACTGACGGAATTTTTTCAGCGTTATGGAGGAAAACTCTCAAGTTAAAGACCGGGGAACATATATGGCTAGTGTTGGATGGGCCAGTGGACAGTATCTGGATAGAAAACTTGAATTCAGTGCTTGATGATAATAAAACGCTAACTCTGGCGAACGGTGATCGTTTGACCATGTCACCAACGTCTAAAATCATTTTCGAACCAGAAAATATCGATAATGCTTCTCCCGCAACAGTGTCAAGAAATGGAATGGTTTACATGAGTTCATCAGGATTGGATTGGGAACCAGGTAATATTTTTTAAATTCCTGCGTAGTCACGTAGTAGTAGTCTTAGTGTCTGCTATTAAAATTAAGCCAGCCCGTCTATTAATTCCACATCAAAAAATCTTGCTGCTGATATGACTGACATTGTAATTATTAATGAAATATGTTTGTCTACAGTGTTAAGCGCATGGCTGAAAAGTCGATCCCCAAGGGAAATTGAGGTCTTCAGTGCACTGTTTGAACAAACCTTTTTAAATGTTTATACATGGTGCACACAAAACTTGGTCTTCAGCATGAAAGTGCTTCAAAGCAATATTGTATTTCAAATACTTAATTTATTAGAGGGCCTAGTGCCACCACAAATAGTGGAAGTTGAAGATCCCTCTGCTGCCAAATCTGTGAATGGTGACATGGACGATGAAGAAGAAAAGGAAAAGGGGGAAGAAATTGTTTTATATACACATGAACATTTACATAAAATTTACGTATTTTGCTTGATTTGGGGCTTTGGATCCTTACTGGAGACTGGGGATCGAATTCGTTATGATAAGTACATTAAATCAAATTTTTCTGAATGTTTAGTTTTGCCCAAACATCCTACTAATAAACCCAGTATTTTGTTTGACTTTTATGTCAAACACCCAGGTAAATGGGAACTATGGGATGATTTAATGACAAACTACATGTACCCTGACACAGCAACGCCAGATTATTCAAACATATTGATACCCATAGTAGACAATGTGCGAATAAATTACCTTATACACTGTATTGCAAAACAGGGAAAAGCAGTATTATTACTAGGTGAACAAGGATCAGCCAAGACTGTGATGATGAAGGCCTATATGAAGAATGCAAACCCAGAACAATTTATGGGTCGTTCATTTAATTTTTCATCAGCCACCAGCCCATATCAATTTCAAAAAACCATAGAGAGTTATGTAGAGAAACGCAGTGGAATGACATTTGGCCCTCCAGGTGGAAAAAGAATGTTAGTATTTATAGATGACATAAATTTACCACAAATTAATGAATGGGGAGACCAAATAACAAATGAAATTGTGAGGCAAACTATGAGCATGGGTGGTTTTTACAGTTTAGAAAAACCTGGAGATTTTACAACAGTCATTGATATACAGTTTCTCGGAGCTATGGGTCAACCAGGTAAATATCTAAAAGCAGTGCTCTTTATATGAGTGTTGTAATAATTTTCTAAATTTTATAACTTTTAGGTGGTGGGAGGAATGATATTCCAGCCAGACTTAAACGTCAATTTTCAATATTTAATTGTCCTCTGCCCAATAATGATTCAATAGATAAGATTTTTAAAGTAATTGGAGAGGGTCACTATAATGCGAAACGCGGCTTCACGGTAGAAGTTCGGTCGCTAATAAAGAAAGTAATACCATTGACAAGGGAACTTTGGATGAGAACACGCATTAATTTACTACCTACGCCAGCCAAATTTCATTATGTGTTTTCTTTAAGAGATTTATCTAGAGTTTGGCAAGGCATGGTTGGAACATTACCAACTGTAATTGAATCTGAAAGATGCTTGATGTTATTATGGAAACACGAGTGTTCAAGAGTATTTTCTGATCGATTTACTCACCAGACCGATAAGGATTGGTTCAACAAAGCATTGTATAGTATTGCCGAGGACATGTTAGGTGCAGAATATAAGAAAATGATGGAAAAGGACCCAGTATTTGTCGATTTTATGAGGTGTGTATAAGTATTATACATTTCATTTGATTTAATTACATTGTTTTGGTAATGTAATATAGAAATAAATACCTTTTTTTAAAACAGGGATGCTCCAGAACCTACAGGCGAAGAAGGAGAAGACGCCGATATGGAGTTACCGAAAGTGTACGAGCCCGTTTTTGACTATAGTGAACTACGAGACCGTTTAGAGATGTTCTTGTCTCAGTTTAATGAAATGGTACGAGGTTCGGGAATGGATTTGGTGTTCTTCCCGGATGCCATGCTCCATTTGGTAAAAATATCTCGAGTGATCAGACATCCACGAGGTAATGTTATGCTTGTTGGTGTCGGAGGTTCTGGAAAACAATCCCTTACAAAATTATCAACATTTATTGCGGGATACCGTTCATTCCAAATTGCATTAACAAGGTCATATAACGTAGGAAACTTTTTGGAAGATTTGAAACTATTATACAGATCGTGTGGAGTTCAAGGGAAAGGAACTACATTTATTTTCACTGATTTAGACATTAAAGAAGAAGGTTTCTTGGAATACCTTAACAATATCTTATCTTCAGGAGTTATTTCAAATCTGTTTACTAAGGACGAACAACAGGAAATTATTTCAGAGCTCACTCCTATAATGAAACGCGAAAACCAGAAACGAACGTTGACAAACGAATTGGTAATGGAATATTTTCTTAATAGAACATGCCAAAATCTTCATGTAGTATTATGCTTCAGCCCCGTAAGTGATATTTTTATAAAATACCTACCCACCATAGCTCTTTAGCTCGACTTATTTATTTACTGTGAACTATTTCAATTACAGGTCAGTGAGGCATTTAGGTACAGAGCAATGCGCTTTCCTGCACTTATTTCTGGTTGCACCATCGACTGGTTCCAACCTTGGCCTAAAGACGCGCTCGTCTCTGTAGCAGATCATTTCTTGGCGGAATTTGAAATAGAATGCACAAAAGAGGTTAAAAAAGAGCTTGTGACTGTTTTGGGAACTATTCAAGATGTTGTGTCTAAGGTATCTGCAGAATACTTTCAAAGATTTCGTCGATCATCACACGTAACTCCAAAATCATATCTGAGTTTTATAGGTGGTTATAAAACAATATACCAAATGAAACAGAAAGAGTTAGGCGATGGAGCGTTAAGAATGGATACTGGATTAGAAAAACTTCGTGAGGCGTCCATTTCTGTAGAAGTACTTAAAAAAGACTTAGCTGTAATGGAACAAGATCTTGCTTTGGCTTCAGAAAAAGCAGATCGAGTATTAACGGAGGTAACAGAAAGAGCAATGCAAGCAGAAATTGTTAAAAATCAAGTACAAATTGTCAAAGAAAAAGCAGAAGCTTTAGTAGCTTACATAGCTGAAGAAAAAGAAAAAGCAGAAATTAAATTAGAAGCGGCGAAGCCTGCTTTAGAAGAGGCTGAAGCTGCTTTGAATACTATCAAACCTGCTCATATAGCTACTGTGAGAAAGTTAGGTAGACCGCCACATTTAATTATGAGAATCATGGACTGTGTTTTAATACTTTTTCAACGACGCTTGCATCCATTGATACCAGATACAGCAGCTCCCTGTCCAAAGCCGTCGTGGGCAGAGTCGCTTAAGGTAGTTTTGATTATTTTTAATGTACCTACAGACTACTTACCTACTGTGTAACTTTTAATTTAATTATCATTACTTCAATATCATTCTAATTATTATCATTACTTTAGTGCTTAGCTGTCAATTGTGCTCACTATCAGGCTTAAGCTATACTGCATAATTTGTTAATAACTTGTAATTTATACATTTGATTTTAAAGGAGTGCCGAGAGTTTTTTTCCGCTGGCTATTTTCTCCCGGCCTACCTTAGCCAAAAGGGATTTGACGAAATTTGAGGGAATTTGACGTTCATCCAGTGTATACGTGTACCTTATAATGGATAAAAAAATTTGAATTTGAATTTGAATTGCTTGTTTAATTTAGATGATGGCTAGCACGACGTTCTTATTGCAATTACAAAACTATCCGAAGGACATTATTAACAATGAAATGGTTGAGCATCTATTCCCATATTTTGAAATGGAAGATTATAATATGGATACGGCTAAACGAGTTTGCGGAGATGTTGCAGGTCTTTTGTCATGGACAAAAGCTATGGCGTTCTTCCATAGCGTCAATAAAGAAGTTTTGCCCTTAAAAGCTAATCTGTTACTTCAAGAAGCACGATTGAAGGTACGATTAATTAACGAGTACTATTGTTAATTTACTATTCATGATGGAAGTTAATCGAGACACTTATATTTTTCCAGGTTGCAATGGAAGACTTAGCATCGGCTGAAAGACAACTGGAGGAACGAGAAATGTCTCTAAGAAAAGTAAAAGAACAATATGAATCTGCTGTTTCAGAAAAGCAACAGCTAACAGATGCCGCAAATGTTTGCCTTAGAAAGATGACAGCCGCCACTGCTCTTATTAACGGTCTAGGAGGCGAAAAAATACGATGGACTCAACAAAGTAAAGATTTTAAAGAACAATTAGGAAGACTAGTCGGTGACGTCGTCTTAGCTACTGGATTCTTATCTTACTGTGGTCCCTACAACCAGGAATTTCGAAATAGCTTATTCAATACTTGGATGGGAATATTAAAAAGTAAACAAATACCTGTAACAGAAAATTTAAATATTACAAATATGTTAGTTGAAAGTGCAACGATATCTGAGTGGACTTTACAAGGCCTACCAAATGATGAACTTTCAGTACAAAACGCTTTAATTGTTACCAAGTCTAGTTCATATCCACTACTGGTCGATCCACAAAGTCAGGGCAAAAATTGGATTAAAAATAAAGAAAGTTCAAACGAACTTCAAATAACTTCACTTAACCATAAATATTTTCGTACTCATTTAGAGGACAGTCTTTCGCTTGGAAGACCGCTACTTATTGAAGATGTAGGAGTCGAACTAGACCCAGTAATTGACAACGTTTTAGAGAAGAACTTTATTAAATCAGGTTCTATTGAAAAAGTAATAGTGGGAGATAAAGAATGTGATGTTATGCCTGGTTTCATGCTTTACATAACAACCAAGCTACCTAATCCTGCTTATTCGCCTGAAATTAGCGCGAAGACTTCTATAATTGATTTCACTGTCACCATGCAAGGTCTTGAAGATCAGCTGTTGGGCCGTGTGATTTTGATGGAGAAATCAGACTTAGAAGAAGAAAGAGTCGCGTTATTTGAATCTGTCATGAAAAACCAAAGAAGCATGAAAGAACTTGAAAGCAATTTGCTGTGTCGTTTAACGTCTTCTGTAGGTTCGTTAGTAGATGATGAAGCTCTTATACAAGTGTTGCAGATCACTAAAACAACAGCTGAAGAAGTAAATGAAAAACTTAAAGTAGCGGAAGTCACCGAGAAAAAAATTATTAAAGCTAGAGAGGAGTTTAGAGCAGTAGCAGCAAGAGGTTCAATATTATATTTCTTAATTGTCGAAATGAGTGACGTTAACTTAATGTACCAAAATTCTTTAAAACAGTTTTTGACTATATTCGATAATTCCATAACAAAGTCAGCCAAAAGTAACATCACTGAAGAGCGAATAAATATAATTTTGAAGTATTTGACCCATGAAGTATGGGCATTCACTTTACGCAGTTTATATGAAAGGCACAAAGCGTTATTTACCCTTATGTTGGCTATGAAAATTGACTGTCAGCGTGGATTGATTTCTCATGACGAATTTATGGCATTCGTTAAGGGTGGTGCATCATTAGACCTAAATGCAGTCACTCCAAAGCCTTTTAGATGGATCTTAGACATAACGTGGCTAAATTTAGTGGAGATTAGCAAATTAAAGGTATTTTCGGATGTGTTAACCAAAGTAAGTAGAAGTATAAAGTAAAAGTTTGCATATACCTATGATTAGAATATATTAATGGGTAGGTAAGTGTATTACAATTCCCTTAAAATTTCAACATGATTTTAGATATCAGCGAATGAAAAGGAATGGCGTATATGGTACGAAAAAGCGAAGCCAGAGGAAGAAATAATACCAAGTGGTTTTCAAGAAAGTCTTGACGTATTCCGTAAATTACTCCTCATTAGGTCTTGGAGTCCAGACAGAACCCTTTCACAAGCTAGAAAATACATAGTTGGTAAGACTGCTACATCCTATTATAAAATTCAAAAAATGTCTCCTCGGTTTTAGATGACAGAAACGAAAGTCTTGTGTTAACAAGCTTCTTTTATATTTTTGACTTTATTTAAAAAAAAACTATTACTTATTTCAGATTCTTTAGGCGCTGAATATGGTGAAGGTTGTATATTAAACCTGGAGGCCACGTGGGAAGAATCAGAGCCTCGCACTCCTCTTATATGTATTTTGTCTATTGGTTCAGATCCATCAACTCAAATAGCATCTCTTGCCAAATCAAAAGATATTGGTAAGACTTTTTTATTTATTTTAATCGGATCCAATCAAAGCTAATTTATTTTTGATTAAAATATAGGTAAATTATTTTTTGGTAGGTATACAACCTACTATAGTACATACCACTGTTTTTGTTTCAGTTTTAAAGGCTGTGTCAATGGGGCAAGGACAAGAAATCGTTGCTCGTAAAATGATATCAGATTCTATGAGTGAAGGAGGTTGGGTATTGTTGCAAAATATTCATTTGTCACTTCCATTCTGCGTTGAAGCCATGGATGCTCTTATTGAAACTGAACACATTCAAGAATCTTTTCGTCTCTGGCTCACGACGGAAGTACACACTGAGTTTCCTATAGGACTATTACAAATGGCAATAAAGTTCACTAACGAACCACCTCAAGGTATAAGGGCCAGTATGAAAAGAACTTATCAAAACATAACTCAAGACACGTTAGATTACTCATCTTTATCACAATGGCCACCGCTGCTATACGCAGTTGCATTTTTACACACTATTGTTCAAGAAAGAAGGAAATTCGGACCATTAGGGTGGAATATACCCTATGAATTTAATCAAGCCGATTACGCCGCTAGCGTACAATTTATTCAAAACCATCTAGACGAAATCGATCCGAAAAAAGGAATTTCGTGGCCTACAATTTGCTATATGCTAGGAGAAGTACAATACGGTGGGAGAGTGACGGATGATTTTGATAAACGGTTATTGACAACGTTTACAAATGTGTGGTTTTGCGACGTATTACTTAGACCTGGCTTTGAATTTTATAAAGGGTACAAGGTGCCACAAACAAGAAACTTGCAAGGTTATGTAGATTACATTAATCAACTACCATTGACAGATACACCAGAAGTATTTGGTCTGCACGGTAATGCAGATATAACTTATCAAATCAATAGTGCTAAAGATATATTGGATACGATTCTTAGCGTACAGCCAAAGGAAGGTGGCAGTCAAGGAGGAGAAACTAGAGAAACCATAGTCTATCGGTTAGCTGAAGACATGTTGGAAAAACTTCCTAAACAGTACATCTCTTTTGAAGTTAGAGAAGCTTTACAAAAGATGGGCGCATTTCTTCCGATGAATATATTTTTGAGGTAAGAGCATTTATTAGGTACAAGGTTAGATATTAGTTCCTGAAATGTTGTAAAATTGAACCTAATATCAAATTTACTTTATTTCTATATATAAGTACGTTTCTGTTATTATTTCAGACAAGAAATAGACCGTATTCAAAGAGTAATAAAAACAGTCCACACTACTCTCTGCGATTTAAAATTGGCTATTGATGGTACAATAGTTATGAGTCAAGGGTTACGAGAGTCTCTCGACGCTATGTACGATGCTCGTATTCCTCAACAATGGTTAAAGGTAGGACACAGAAAACGAAAACAAATATCTTTTTATGAAGAAAATTCTGCTATAATATGTGTATTTGACACGGAGTTTCTCCTAGACAGACTCCTTATTTTTTAAGGTCTCGTGGGAATCAGCAACGCTAGGATTTTGGTATACTGAGCTACTGGAGCGTGAACAACAATACCGCACGTGGCTGCGCACAGGACGACCTCATACCTTCTGGATGACCGGCTTCTTTAACCCGCAAGGATTTCTTACGGCTATGCGACAGGTAAAGTTGTTTAATTATAAATAGTTCGATCGGCGCGCCACTATTCAGGTTATGATTTATATTAAGGTTATGTTTTCTTCAGGAAGTAACGCGCAGCCACAAAGGATGGGCTCTGGATTCTGTGGTGTTACAGAACCTCATCACTAAGCTGAATCGTGAAGATGTGCACGAGGGACCCAGCGAAGGAGTGTACGTTTATGGACTATTTCTTGAAGGTAAGTTTAAATGCTAATCTTTATCGCGTGTAGCCCCACTGGTAACGTAGATCGCAACCGATTTCACAGATTAAGCTAACTCGTGCACGGTCCGTGCTCGAATGGGTGAACGTTAGTGGCAAATTTCATCTAAGCTTCCGTACTTCGGAGGCACGTTAAGCCGTTTGTCTGACATTGGTTGGCCACTAATCCGCATTGGAACAGCGAGATGGAGTAGTGAGCTATGTTTGACACAGTTAGATGTTAGACGGCCTTTACAAGCTTGACCAATCTGTCTTCACTAATAGATAGGGGTTTTTGTTTTACGTAATGATAAAAATTATCCAAAATAGTCCCATTGGGACCTCCAATGGGCCACAAATTTTTATCACTGTTAATCTGCATTGATGGAACGTTCTAGATTCTCTGTCATTACTACCTATCTATTATTATTATATGTTTACATACATTACTCCAAATTTCAGGGGCATCACTGGATCGAAAATCAGGGAAATTGATAGAATCGAAACCCAAAGTACTGTATGAGCAGATGCCTGTAATCTACATCTTCGCCATCAACACCACCGCGGGAAAAGATCCTCGGCTGTACGAATGTCCTATTTACAGAAAACCTCAGAGGACAGACGCAAAATACGTTGGTTCCATAGATTTCGAAACTGACAGCAATCCCAGACATTGGACGTTGAGGGGAGTAGCACTGTTATGTGACATCAAATAGATTCTGTACAATCATGTATTGTTATATACTCTCGTAATAATTTATTGAAAGAAAAATAAAATTGTACAATCTATATTTAAAATTGCGTTTTTCTTACACCTTGTCCAGAAGGAGTGAATTCGCCGCGAGACGTGTCACGCGAATGAATTCGCGCGTTAGCGAGATACTAGGCGCCAATATATCGCGTTCACAAGCACAGCACGCACTCAAAATACACGCGTGAATCGCGTGCAGTACGCCAGTCTCGACTAGTGCGTTATTCGCGTGTATTGCGCGCGATTCGAAATACTAGAGACGCCTTGTCGCGTCCAGTTAATGTTAACGCGCGAACTCCAGACGAGTGGACGTATTGAGCGCCAAAATTATGATACGGAAATGTTTATAGACGAAATAGAAAAAAAACCGACGTTATGGAATTTGGAATGATCTGATTATGCCAATAGAATTTTAAAACGCAGAGCGTGGGAAGAATTGTTAATAATTTCTGATAAAGATGATTCCGGCGAGAAAAAGAACGATATTGGTAGTCATTATTATTATTTATTTTATTGATTAATAACTAATAAGTTAATCACAACGCAACCGCAACGCTTCGTTCGTCCCCAAATGCTCGCGCGTTGGTATCCACCTACGCTCCTTCTGGACGCAAGAGAATCGCGGCGACTTCGCTTCTTCTGGACAAGGTCTTAAACCGCCTTTATTTATTTACTTATGTTTATAAGAATTTATTGAACTGAAACTAGTTAGTTCGGAATAAAAACGCATTTTTTCAACATTATTGTGCACTTCGGCCAATTAAAAAAGTTTTAATTAAAACCTTAAAATTAATTCTAAATTAATCGTTATCGACCATTAAATCCTAGACCCGTGGTCGACCACTCTGCTAGAGGGAAAAAAACTTATTAAAGTCCCCCCCCCCTTCAATTTATCGTTATCGACCATTAAATCCCAGATCCCTGGTCCACCACGCCACTCCTATTAAAATAACCTAGATTGAAGTTAAGGATTAGTGGCCACCCCGAGTCACATATTTGTAATTAATTATATTTAATGATAACTAAGGCAACCAAACTAATGTGCTGTAAACATCGTTATAAAACCTGCATGCCTGAGAGTTCTTCATAAAAGTTCTCAAAAGGAACATCAACATACACTACACACTATACATTGTGAACTTCTCCAACCCGCACTTGCAAGTTTGTAAATTGAATATTTTAAACATTATTTGCTAAGAAATATCTCGAAGTCGACACGAACAAAAGAAGCTCATTGACATCATCAGTCAATCCATTCTCGAGATGACATCAAACAATCTGTTCCATAGAAAATGTATGGGAAAATGTATTTGTTAATTGTTTTGTTCTGTTCATAATTTTTTCAATCTTGAACTTTTCTATATTTTTATTATTTATTATGTTTGAAATTGGAATGTCTGGAATGGCCGGTGAAAATCTGTACAGCCGTTTTCGAGTTATAAGTGATGTGATGTGGTGTAAGTGTAAGATATAGAAGATAGATAATCTATCTACATATATCTAACCCGATTTTCTTAATTACTAAATTCAAATAGAGCTCAAGAGTATAAGTCTTGAGCTTACCACAAAAATATGTAAATTAAAGCCTTTGGCTCACTATTACATGCTATGAATTGTTCAATGATTTCATAATGTTCTTGGGTATTTATACAAATTCTACGGTACAGTCGTTAGCGTGATTCAGAAAGTTATAAAGCGCCATCTAGTTTCATTAATAACTAACATACCATTAGCGGAGAACCATTTATTATGATAGCTTAGCGGTTTGGGATGGTAAAATCCTATCCTATCACATTACAACGTTTCATATATTGTAATTGTTGTTGGAAGTTATATGTGAATTGCACACTAGACCTTGTAGGTACGTAGCGTAATACGGATTGCCAAGGAGTCGTCCCGGTTTTTATTGTTTGATAGATTTATACGAGTTCGATTCTTGAACAGTTTGTAAATATATTAAACCATGTCATACATCACTGATGATTATTTATTGTATAGTTATTGCGCACAAAAGAGAAATGAAATAAAGTTAGATTAAGTGATTCGACTCATTGAGTGTCATAATAGATTAAAATCTTTCGTTACGAGCAGTATGTACCTAATTGTTTAGTAATTTCATGTCCCCACAGCACTTTATACGGTGGTATTATTAAATGTAGCCCTATCACGAATAATAAAGAACTACGTTAAATAATTGAGTTACTTACCTAATGTCACTTTATCCATACGATTGTTAGTTCCCGATACACCCGATACGGAGCGCTGTTCAAAATCCCATACAAAAATTAATTGTTAAGTACTACTCGATGACGGATTTGTAAAATGTTCGTGATAGGGCTACTGACAGCTGAAATGGTCGTAAACTCGCAAAGAAATTTACCATTAAATTAAATAATAACTTTAAAGAAGATTCTTGCAACTTAGGGCTATATCTCATTTCATAATTCATTAAGAGTAGATCGATAAAACACATAATTTCTCATCAAGTTCCATTTGCGTAAAAAAATTTGATTGCACGCCATTGACAGAGCCATCTCCTTAACAAAGTCATGCGAAGAGCGAATGAAATCGTTTGCGTACACTCCACTAATACAACTCAGCAAAAGAAGTGCTTTAGGGCGTAATATTTAACCATTAATAGGTCGTCATTCACTCACGCGGTCGAACTATCTATTAAGGGGAATGTATGGACGTCATAGTCCCTCACACCTCTAGCGCAAACTATTTAAACGAACAAACATGCAGTAACTACCTGATAAATCGATTGGATTGACAATCACTGCGGAACAGAGAATCAAGCGCTTGTTTCGCTGTTGAAGAGTAGAGAAGAGCGATTAGTAAACTAGAAGAGATTTGAGAGTAATTTAAATTTTCAAAAATAATTTAAATTTCGTTTGAATTTAGAATGAACTAATATTATAAATTTCATTTTATGTAAACTTATATAATAAGGAGAGTCTAAATTAATAAATATTCATTTAATTTAGGGCTTTATTAGTCAGAAATTCATTTGATTTTAGTTTATTTAAAGTGATTAAAATTTATCTACAAATATTCCAAATATTAATATTATTTATTTATTTTGAATTAATATTTAAAGAGGTGCGTTAGGTAAGTGCGTTTTTTATAAAAATTAAATTAATGTTGATCATTTCATTTTGTTTTATTATTTAAATAAAGATCAAATAGTGAGATAAAATTTTACCAGTCGTAATAATATATGTCTCGGTATATCTCTATAGATTTTTGAGCTCGTAACAATATTGGGTATATAATTTAATTGTAAAACGTAGGTCTACCTCCCGTGTCTTGTAGGTAAACTAGAACAAAAAAACATGCAGAAAATCAGATCCGTAGTTCGTCTAACACTAATATAGGTACCTACCTAGACACCTACCCAAAAACTAGTCGACGGTGAAACAAGAGCACCTACCCAGGGTTGTACAGCACAATTGCCGCAGCTAATTCAAGCCGCGGCGCCTTATACAGACACGTCGAGTGTACAATCCGCACTTGATCGGCGTTTGTATGAGTGCGACTTAAGAGCGCTCTTTGACGAACACGCGGCCAAATAGGGTTGGTTCAGTGAAAAATTTGCTCGTTTAACACTCTTAATTGGGTGTCGCTCTGCTTAGCGTGCGCTGTGATCTATTCGCAAATAATGGACTCCATCACCCTATGTTTGTATGGAAGTGTTGTTAAGGTTCGTAAGGATTATTTTTAAATCATTAATGTGAAGTTGTAATAGTATTGTATACTGTCATTTAGATTTATGAAGATGTTTAGTATAAGTTTCAATGTTAATTTATTTTTATTATAATTTTATGTTAATATGTCATTAAGTGGTAAGTTAATATGGAATTTGCGTCGACTTGAATAGGATCCAATGGAAATTTTATAACTAGGCATTCTCTTCAGATTTAAATAACATGCTATATTGAGGTATCTTTAACAAATTTTTTTAATGAGTAACAAACGAGCATGACGGTTACCTGATATTAAGTGGTCAGTGCAACCCACGGACACCGGAAATCACCGGAATAAGGCCGCTTATTATACAATAGGCCGCCTACAAGGTTTTTCATGGTCTTCTTTTTAAGTAGATATAGGTACCTATACTGTCTTTTTGATGTACCTACAATAAGAAGTATTGTTAACATTAAAAATTAAAGTCAATAAATGATGAATAAGGAAGTTAATAAGTTTTATAGACTTTAAAATAATATTAGATAATATATAATATTTCTAAATCAATTATTTACATAGACAAAATATAAATTGATTATAAATAAATAAAAAGTTTGTAATTGATTAAGAATATACATAATAATATAAAACACAATTTAAAATTTAAAATAAATAAAAATAAAAATTAATTAATAATTAATTAATAATTAATTAATAATTAATAAATTAATAATAATAATAATGAATAACGCTTCACACTCACAGCCTCACATTAGGATTCCCTGTATCGTGGGTGCCATGGACACATACACAAACACCCAGATCGAGAACAGAAATATAAATTCATCATTTAAATTGCTGCCTCGCCGGGGATCGAACCCGGGACCTTTCGAATGGTGGACTGGCGTGGTAACCACTACACCACACAGGTCGTCAACACAAAATACAACACAAAAACCACTAACAGAACTCATTGACGCTTAAATAAAACAACCTATCCATCTTCAATTATCTCGAAGCATAATCGCGTATGGTAATTGAATTATTGCGAAAAATTATTGCATTACTTTATAATTATGACACATCATTCGAGATATATGAAAGTTTCACTCAAGTAGAAAGCTAGATAATAAGCTAAAGTAATTGCTGACATGCATGAACGATATATCCTTTTAAACGCTTGTTAGATTAACCGATAGAAGGTGTGGTGGAGACGGGGAAAATTGTTATACTGGGCACTACATTTCCCTTAAACATACGTATTTAAATATGTTGTTGTATGACATAAAATTTATTGGTAACACGTGCGATAGACATTTTGTTGGAAGCTATCAGAGAGAGACCACTTAACCTAGGTCATCTTAGTCATGGTTGATCTCAGCTGTTAACCCATGTGGTGTACTGGTTACCATACCGGTCCGCCATTCGAAGAAACCTGGGTTCGATTCCAGGTGGGGCAGAAATTAAATGATTAATTTAGATTTCTGTTCCTGTTCTTGATGTCTGTGTTGTCTTTGTGTATGTTCATGGCACCCACAACACAAGGAGTCCTGGAGTGGGGCTGTGAGTGGGAAGCGCATTTGACGTAGAAAAAATACAAGAAAGCCTAAACAAGACGGCATTTCTCTTTTCACTAGCTTATCCCCGATTTTGTCTGCGAGGATTTTAGAATCGGGCCCTAAAAATGAAAAATTTAGTAGATTGGACCAAGGAATCACGCTGTCCCATGGTATAATTTTTACCCCCGTTTTTAACGCTCTTAGGAGTACAATTTTGCGAAGGAAAGAAAAATGGATTTTATCGTATGCCTATGTCATACAAAGAACACACCCCCCAAGTGTTAGGTTAGCGGTTTAGGCTGTGCGTTGATCCGTCAGTGTATATATAGACGACCCGCGTGTTGTGGTGGTTACCACGCCAGTCCACCATTCGAAGGGTCCCGGGTTCGATCCCCGGCGGGGCAGAAATTT
>DWQL01000382.1:0-15681 GCA_018231265.1 Noctuana haematospila | reverse complement strand
CACACTATACTTGAGGCGACCATTTCAGTCCTCGCGAATAGCAACGCGTCGTATGATCTCAGATAGGACGACTCTCCTATTTGAGGTTGGGCGGTGACCATGGGTTGCAGTGACTTAACATCAGGTGGCCTGCATGCTCGTTTGCGACTCTAAACAATAATAGGGAAAAGGGAAGTCACCTGAGCTACGGTTAAGTGTGGTTTATGAGGAGCACGTCATAATACTGTAGAATTCTTCAAAATGTTAGTTCTAACGATTGTATTTAAACTGCCATCAGCTTTCCTCAAAAGCCTTCTCGAATATAATCGCACACGAAGCGACAGATAATGAAGTTATATCAATATTATGAGTTGTTATGATAATAATGTAACTTAATCTACTTTTAAATGAGGTTAATTTTGAAGTTCAAGCTTATTAAACTTTTTAAAGAGGTCATTGCGGGTCACTTTCAAAAGGCATTGGCATTTAACTTAACTTATGAGTTTATTTACAAGTGCTTGACAGGTGTCAAATTAATTTTCCTGAGTCGCCGTTTCTTAAAGATCACGGTTCATGTTGGGGATATTTCGAAAGTTATCTAGATTTAAAATTAATGGTATGCCGCAAATAAATATTGGTATTTTTTTAAGAAAATAGTAGCAAACGGAAAAAGCAATACCGGGTTATCTGGTATTACCGGGTCTCTGCAATCCACGACCCGAGATCAGAGAATCTAAATTCATAATTTAAATTTTTACCTCGCTGGGAATTGAATCCGGCATGATAACCACTACGCCACAGGTCGGCAAATAAAAAAAAGTAAATAGTGCAATATTCTTAATTTGAAAAATACTGTTGCTTTTAATTCTGAATGAAACTTGCCATTTGATTCCCTAAAAGGCAAAAGTATCGGGAATTCCACACGCGCAGCCATTAGTGATGCTCGTTAGTCGATAAAAAGGTTTGTCGACATCGATACGCCATAACACTCAATGGGTAGTGTTAGCCCATTCCGCTTAATGGCTCAAAGAAATAATCACGCATCGGAAATACTAGTGCCGTTAAATTAAAAAAGAAATATTTCTGTACCTACGATGATTTTATACTATGTTTTAGTTAATTCGCCACGCCCTTTCTCACTAATTTATTTTGTATGAATATTAAACATGAAATCTTAACATAATTAGTGTCATAATTAGAACCCTACCGGATGATTACTAATTTAACGCGCCATTTAGATGTTTTTACATGTCGAAAACTCTTTACTGCATAGTATAAAACAAAGTCGCTTTCTCTGTCCCCATATCCCTAGGTATGCTTAAATCTTTAAAACGACGCAACGGATTTTGATGTGGTTTTTTTTTAATAGATAGAGTGATTGAAGAGGATGGTTTTTATATATGTATAAACGTTCATAGTTTTTCTGTAGTGTATTTAGTATCAGCATTGCACCCGTGCGAAGCCGGCTCGGGTAGCTAGTTTACAATAAAAAAACCTTTGTGGTATTGAAATTAAAATAAAATTATTGGTTTCCAAAGAGAATATCGCCTAATAAAATCTGTCATGTCGCCACCTCGTATGATCCCTTGATTTCAAATTGAAAAATTTACTCGGCAATAAAAGCAAAAAAGATTTTCATTTTATCGAGCTGATGTGACCAAGCCCCGCGACCGCTTGACGTGCTTGTGCCAAGGACTATTGCCCACTGTGGAGAATACTTGTGTGATTCGCGCGCTAAGATTAATTAATATTAAAAACTATAAAGTAAAACTGCCAAAATATTATTATGAGGAAATAGAATAGAAAATTGTAAAAAATTTGAATTGACAGTATTCAATACACAGCGTGATTTTTTATCGAAACAGAAAAATAATTAATTATCTACCAATTTTAAATATGAATAAAAATTAAAAAATTTAATTCAGATTTTGTTTTTATGGAAATAGAAAAAGAATTAATTACCAATTTTAAATCTGATTAAAAATTAGAATGCATTCTGATATTTTAATCACGGATCACTTTTATGGTTTTTTTAAAAACACTTTTAGTTTTATGGTTATGGTAACATTCTTAACCAAGAATATAATAGATAGGTTTAATTTTATTACAACTATTTGTAAAGAAAAATGTCTATAGCACTAGTATGCACACGTAAAGTTTCAAAGTATTTTCATTTTTTCAAACACAAATTTGTTATTATGTAGAAACCTTATGACCTCTAATAAATTAGGGCTAATTTTTATCATAATTAATAACAAACAGCAAAAACACACTTTCTTTGCGACATCCAAGTATTTAATCATAAAACCTTTATTAATATACTGGTCATATCGAAAACAGTTTAATCAAGTTATTTACAGCCATCATTATAAATGCGCAAGATGACATAGATAGAACGGTACAAGATTATTCGATATAAACGGACCTTAATATCTAGCAAGGACACGCTGATGTATCTAGACCAGCAACGAACGAACTAGTTTCAATTTATCGATAAATTAAATATGCATGAATACACCACTAATAGGATATGAGATTCACTTGCGAGTAGGCTTAAATTTGAAAATCGAATAATTCACATAAATGATAATATTTTAAGTATTAATTTAAGTATGTTTTTACTTAATGAATTAATATCTTGTTGATTTAATTTTAATGTTTATTTTATAGTGAATACATTTAATTATTAAAAAAATTATTTTTAACTATTTATTGTATTTAATTGTTTGTAAATATATTATTATGTCAGTTAGGCAAAAGGGAATATCCGAGAAGGGGATAGGAGAAGAGAGGGCAGTACGAGAGAGAACAGAAGAGTAGAGGAAAGGAGAAGAGAAGGGAATAGAGTAAAATAGAGGAAAGAGTTGCTCTAGCTAGATAGCACTGACCAGTTTCTTCTGGCTGGTAGTAGCGATATTCTATTTTCAAATACATATTTATAAAGAAGAATGGTTTTCGTTGTTGTTTTACTTTTGCGTTGTGGTTCAAAATAAAAATCATGAAGAAAATAAATTTGATTTAAAACAATAAATACCATATTATTGTCTACATGTTCAAAAGACTCATTATTTTATTATTGTAATAAAATATAAACCGGCACAGACGAGGTATGCGCTAATTAAATCAGTGAGACCGCAATAACATAACACGCACCGGAATTTCAGTTTTTCCTTATTTTTCTCAAGCATAGAATTTTATTGGATGAGACACATCACAATAGGAACATGCTTTGATATTTGTGACGTAATAACTGAGTTATTTGACTTAAATGTTATGTAATTGTTTTTTCTTTGTAAAACATTTTGTATAAATTAATTTTATTCAAAATCCAATAGTTTTTCTTTAATATATTTTTTTTGGCGTGTCGCATTATTAATCTATGGTACTAAGTACCTTTATATTTTTACTTAATGGCTTTTATTCATAACCCGCCGAAATAGGGCAATTCTTGTGTTATTTGTGGCGACTGTCATAGTATCGTGGTAGAACTCAGGTAGGACTGCGGTACTATCTGAGGGCTAATTCAGCACTGTCAGCTAATACCAGGTAGCCATGATCGTAAGCTGTTTGTTAGTAGGTACTTTCTTTCTTTGCAATGTTTCTGGCCTCTTAGTACCTTCAAAACGCACATGTTCTTGAAGTGAATTTATAAATAACTAGTTGGTGCCCGCGACTTCGTCTGCAATTAAAAAAACCTTTTCCCACTTACTAAATTGTGAATCTAAACCATTCTCAAGTCCCCTTGAACACACACAACGAATTTCATCAAAATCAGTCCAGTCGTTTAGGAGGAGTTCAGTGACATTCACACGCACACAAGAAATATATATATTAAGATATGTTTGTGGTGACGTGTATATGTGCATGTGTGCAGGTGTCGTGCGACATAGCGGAGCTGGCGAGCGCGCTGGCGGCGGGCGGCGCGGAGGCGCTGCGCGGCGCCGTGCGGCGGCTGGCCGGGCTCGGCGCGCGCGCGGAGCCGCCGCCCAGCGACGACAAGCGGCCCGCAGGTCAGTGCCCGCACCTCCTCTATACATATGTACTAATCCGCGGCACATAACTTGAACAAAAAACGCAAATACAAAATTGTAGACAAAAGTCAATATAAAAATATTTTCTACTCAAGAGGTGATTGATTTATAATTTTTTCTTTATTTTTAAATATCTGTCGAGATCCGAAATTCATTGTTCAACAAACATAATATTGTTTAAAAAAAGAAATCTAAAATAAATACAAGGGGACTATAATAATATTAAATACAAAAAACTATTAACGTTTTATAAAACATTTTACAGTAGCGTTAAGCAGAGTGCGCGGTGAAGGAGGCGCCGATGCCTTCCGCTCCCGCCCGCCCAACACGTCCCGCCCGCCCTCACTGCACGTCGATGACTTCACCGCCCTGCATCAGCCTTACCCTGGACACGGTGGCAATAGGTAATTCCGATGGTTAAAGCATTGTTAGCGAGAATGTTCAGAACGCAAGCTGTGAAGGATTGGTGAATCTTTAAGAATTGTAGAATGTGTAACAAATTAGTATTTTTCTTTGGAATACACTCTTTGTATGTCATTCTCATTATCATCAATTAATAACACTGTAAATTGTAATTTTTCCAGGTACCTTTGAGCCTCTTGTTTTGTATTGAATTTTCTAAAAAGTGTAACAGTATGAACGTTCCCAGGGGCATGCGGCGCGGCGTGGCCGTGGCGGACCGCGGGCGCTTCGCGTCGGCCGCGCCCGTGCACGCGCACTACCGCCACCTGTGAGTGCCGCATGTTAAACTACACTCACACTGTATTTTAATTTTCACATTCATACGTGAACTTTGGATCCCTTTTGCTAATATTTATTATATTTTTTATTATAATGCTAATATCTGTATACAATACGCATTACAAACACATTCATTTAAATGAATTAAATAGAACTAATAACTTAAGTAATAGTTGCACTGTCTTAGCTAATAGATGGCGCTACATGTCACTGAAATTATTTTAATCGGTGGACTTTAGACCCACAGGCGACCTCTAGTGATAACATTAACGAAATACATATAGAGAAGTAGGTAGAGAATAGTTTTTTTAATAGTGCGTGATGTCCGCAGGCGCGGGCGCGGCGCGTGGGAGCTGGGCGCTCAGCACTTCGGCCACTTCGCTCCGGCATCTCAGTACATGATGGGTACGTATTTGTATGTAACTATGTATTTAAGTAACTACGCTTTATATCAGTGCCGGGTAGAAGAGTCCTTGCTCAATAGGGAATTTAATTAATATGTACTTGTCCATGACCGCGACTTAAAACTCATATCACCTGTCTTATTTATATATTATACTAGCTATGCCCCGCGATTGCACCCACGTTAAGAATTATACGTATTGCTTGATAGCCTATCCTATAACCTTCCTCATGAATGTAGCTATCATACACAAAAATAATTTTTCAAATCTGACTTGTAGTTCTAGATATTAGCGTGTTCAAACAAACAAACAATCTCTTCAGCTTTATATAGTATAGATAGATTTGCTTCTCACGATAAATATATATTTTCAGGCGGCATGAGTTGGGGCGGCGGCAGGATGCAGCGGGGACCACGACATCGCACCTTCATGCGATAAACTGCCTTATGCTGATGGCAATACGGTGCAGTTCTGTTGTTGCCTGCCAGGCGTCTGCGACGTTATGCTCTTACTCGCAGTGATTGACTATTCTATCGTCGTGATGTGTAATTTTATTGAAACTTAGTGACAATGAAGATTATATTTATAAGCACTACATGTGAAGTGGAATAAAATATAAGTTAGAAGACATGGTCTTAAATAACTATTAAATTTAATACATAGTTATGTGTATAAAGTACTATAGTTTTTCTTTCTTAGGATTTGACAGTAAATTTGTTGAAAATATATATTATTTCATATTATTCTTATATATAACAAAATAATATGGTTATACATATCATATTATATTCAAATAAAGTCGTGCTTTAATCCTGAGGAAATGAATTATTCATTTTCCGTCACTATTTAGTGATTTTTAGTTACTGTTAGTGATCAAAGATAGCCAAAGACTCTCAAAAGGAATGTTAAAATAAAACAAGTGTGGAAAATTTAGAAACAAATCAACTTTATTATCAAGATGAAAAAGATCAAATAATATATTACACACAAGCTGCGCGACCGACGCGCTCCTGCGACGCAAACTGACATACATAACATACAATACAAGACGAGCCGCTGCACGCGCCGCACTATACGTTATACATACAAATACAATATACATACATCGAAACCAAATAATAAGTGTTATTGCTTCCGAACGAAATGTGGACGCCTCGCCAGCTGCAACGTAGCGTTCCCTAGCATTGTCTTTGTTTAGTTTTGTTTAATATTATAATTAAATGGTAAAACATCTCACTAGCATAGTTTATTTACACGGCCCGGAGGCACTGTCTGTTATTGTTTACAATCACTCGCGCACTGGCACGGGCCTTCGTGGTGGCACCCTGGGGCCCCTCGGCCGGGTGCCCCGGCCCCTGTCCCGGGCACCGGCGCCGCGGGCCCGCGAGTGTCGCGTGGGGCCCGCGGCCACTAGTCGCCAGGGTGCTCGGGGCACGATCTGTTCACCTCGAACCATTGGTCTATACATCTGAAAAATACAGACAAATCATTGTTACCTCATTTTTTACAACAACACAAAGTCTAACAAACAATGTGGGGAAAATTCCATGCGAAATGTTATCACTCAAAAGTTCTCTAAAAAATCATTTCATGTCCCACTGCTGGGCACCTCGTCTACACACAACCTGGGAAGGCCTGGAGCGTACTCCACCACATAGCTCCAATGCGGATTGGTACGGAGAGGAGAGGAGATACGGGATAGTGATCGACACGGGTCGGATGTTATCAAACTGCCTAAAGGGCCTCCAATCAGGTTTAACGTGTGCTATCTATCCATCGATAACAACCGGGACCGTCGGCTTAACGTGCCCTCCGAAGCATGTCGCGCTCCGAAGTTAGCCACTAGCGGTCACGCATGCGACAGCGACGGCGGCCCAGGTTGCGCAACAGTGAGACCACGCTGCCAACGGGCTCAGGGTGTATAAGGTATCGAAAGTAAGTAAATATCGAAAGTAGGTAAATATCGAACTCACCCCTTGTGGTAGATGCAGAGGCAGGGCAGCCGCGCGATGGTGTCGCCGGCCGACAGCTCCTCCAGGCAGATCACGCACTCGCCCTTCGAGTCGCTCAGCACGTCCTCTGCAATTGCAAACAGTTTGGCTTTTTAATCAATATTCAGACGACGGTCACTAAGAACTTATGGAAGAAGAATTCTCTCCTTCAAATTCCTTATTGGGGAAATCCCAGGGTCTCCTCCAATACCACTCCCATAACAAGGTGATAACAGTTTAATACAACATTCTTAGAAAAAGTGAAAATAAATTTTCTTCTTTCACCTGGGAACACATTTAGATACCTGTGATTTCATTTGATTAGCGATCATCTCTATTTTTTACAGCCCATCACCATTGGTGTTCCTAGGCAAGTGCGTGTCGGTGGTGGTTACTGCAGTATAGAAATTAGAAACAGATTTCCCACTTTGTTAAAAAATATTGAACCACTTACCATTATATGAAAGCCTTGGCCTGGTGAGGCACATGACCAGGTGGCACTCGATGTCATCGGGCAGCACGAACTTACTGCATACTGGGCATTTTATACCTGCAACCGGAAAAACATAAGCTTAATATAAATATTGTATCCCAATTTATCTATTTAATTGTCGACACTAGATACTTGTCTACGGTAAATCATTTGAATTAAAAATTTAAACATAATACACAATACCTAACCCAAAAGAGAAAATATAACACCAAAATGTATGAAACGCCTCTTTAGTTCGCCTGTTACTTTAACAAGGTGATTATTTCCGTCGTCCTGTATAAACTGTCGGAGGAGCTCCTTTAGCTTTTATGCGTTTAATATTCCGGAAGTCAGTACTTCTAGGGGACTTCGGCAGAATTGCATACACGTGTCTATTAAGTACTTTATTTAGTCCTACCACGGAAATAATAAGAAAAAAACAGAATAGTCCTTTAAGTCTTAAATACACTAAAGAACGTTACGCAAGTACACATTTTAAACAGAAAATAATATCTTTAATGAATACTATGTAACATGGTTTGAATCACAAACCAAAATTTCACTTTAATACCATAAATTGTAATATTCATACGTAGGTACATACACCATGTGTTTATAAAATAATAAATTTAACCATAACGCGTTCATTGTGTAACCGAGGAATTGCACTGTTTACGTAATATTTGATATCTTTATGTAACGCGCACTGTACGAACTGCCGCAGCTGAAACATAACAAACGCGTATTGCACGCAGTCCGATTGTAAATTCAAGCTTAATTTTAAGAGACCTGTGAGAATTTTGGTCTTTACATTGTGGTGTGCTTGAACAGTAAGTCCCTGGACACGATTTAGAATATCGCGCCAAATCTTTACACAGTTCAAATGCTGCTGGCAACCAACCAACTCTCAACTGACCCGGAACACTGACAACGCTCTAACAACATTGCTATAGTGGTGTACTCGTAAGTCTAATCAAGTTACAACTGTTCAAAGAATTTTAACGTAACCTAAGAATAATGGTTTAGTAACTACGTATGTATCTCTGTTACCTGTAGATATAATAAGAGATGTGACAATTTCAGAAATTAATTCTCACGAAAGAATAGACTCTGACGTGACTCTGAAGACCAGGTACGTGCAAGTCACATGACATTAAACACTACGACTAAACTAAACCTAACTAGAGGATAACATCTACACCGGAGGATACACCTGTGTAATACATAGCTTAACCTTAAATTTACTGATCTACATCTAAAATCTCCGACCATCCATCTATCTATCAGCCTTAAGACGTGCACGGCTGAAGTTGCTGGACATAGGCCTAAAATATAAATCTCCATTACTAGAGAAAAATTATATTTCAGCAGCGAAATGATCTTTCTTCTCTTCCCAATTTTATACGTCGTGCCCCCTTCCGTGGGTTTAGTGGACTGCATCATAGCATGCGGCCGGTGCCAGGAGCATGACCAGGAGTATCCGAGAGGCCGAGAGGTGTACTGCGCCATGTGTCAGGAGTGCAAGGAAAGGCGGAGGGAACGGCGGCTCCGAGAGAAGGGCTTCGGTAGTGAACAGATTATTTACAATCTGGACGGTGCGTATGAATAACAGGATTTGAAAAAACAATAGCCTGATATTTATCTAATTGCACTTGGATAGGAGAGTTCCGTTCAATAAGAGCATTGATTAGGCTTAAAAATGATTATACTACTCTCTGTCGGAAATCAGACCATAACGGTAAATAGTAAATGTATATAAATTGGACCGATATCTTGAGCTTGACGTCATATAATATAGAAACTCACGTCATCAATAAATTTGTGGTTGCTAACCACCACACTGTGTAGTTCAATCAAAATATCAAGTATCAAATAACATAATATATTATCCTCCAAATGAATCTTCATTAAGCAATCAATCGAAGGTCTCGTTGGAATAGCCAGTGGATTCCGGACAATGTCCCTGGCGGGAGGCCGTATTCCGACGAGGTAATTACTATCTCTCTAATTATATATGTACTCGATACTTGCCACTAACGTGGATTCAAGTTTTCCATTAGCTTACGTAACTTGTTTCCCGCAGGATAAACGGGACCTTGTCTGGTAATCTGTAACTTTCGAACAATGATCCTGCTCCAATGAGTAATTTTTGAAGCTGCACCAATTTGCATCTGATCAAATTGTTAGAATATGCTGCCCAGGGCTTTTCATGGTGACCAGCATAATTAGATTTAGCTGTTTTTTCTGTTCTGGCAGAGTTTCTTCCCATATTTGGGGGAGACCTAGAAAGTACTCAGGATGATACTTTTTGGTGAGCAAACGGTTTAGTTGTCAATCTATGCCCAGAACCAGTAACGACGGTTAGTTTGGGAATTAATAAAAATATATAGACGAAAGTCGCGGTGCAGTGCAAACGCTTCATTTTTTCCATTAACTTATGTAACGTAATTGATTCCCGCAGGTCATACTGTTACCTTGTTTTCTATTCTATAGCTTGTAATTTTCTGTAAGGCCACCGTGGATCATTTCGCGCGATTACTGTCAGCATAATATGATTGGACTACATAAGTATGACTCCCTATATCTATTGAAAGATATACTATTTGATATGCTCCTTCTTACGACAAAGCAATTGTTCCGTGAGTAATTCTTTATTATCGCATTGTGAATAACAATATGCTCATTATGCTACAGAACTATTCCAACAATTGGGTACAGGTTATTTCTGAACTTCTCTTCACCTGTAACAAATTAAAGATCGCTCTGAACTGTTGTTACAAAACACAACTGAAACACATCAAGCTCTAGCGGTCTCTTAATCAAAACTTGGATAGCTATCTCCACCATGTTTTGGGAACTTCATCCCCAGATATTAATTATTCCAAGGAATTTTCATCATCAGATTTTCCTGAAGGATGCCCAACGCCACCGCCCTGCGAAACAGACCTGGAGGACATCCCACCACACACGCTATCACACAAGATATCGTCACCATCAACATCAACAACTACAGAAGCCGCAACGTCGACTACTCGTCGTCCTTGTCCGTCACCGCCGCCATGCAAGAAGCGGCAAACCACGGCACCGTGCTACATCCCGTGCATGCCCATGTGTCCGTGCCCGTATCCTCAGTATACGAGCCCTAGAAGCCTCAAGCTGGTGGAAACCTCAACAGCTAGCAGTACGGGCCACCTTTACGTCTATATTGGGGTGCCGAAAGAAATTTTAAAGAAAACAAACTTATGAATGTTAACTTCGTACTTTTATAAGAAAATATTTTAGAACTTAATATTGTTAAAAGTGGTCTAGTCTATTATTATTTTAAAAAGTATATAAATAGTTGTAGTTGTAAATTTCCCTTAATATTCTTTAAAGGAGCAGAACTATAAGTAACAAAGAACCCTACCTTACTACTGCAGTAAGCATTAGTTAACGACTATGCAAAGAGCAATGAAGAAATCTTTGTTAAAACTAGATATGTACTGGTTGTAGGTCACTGCAAGAAATGTAACAGCAAAAGCGTATTTTAAAATATGGCGCCTTTGACCTACCTATAAAGTTTGTATAATCCGACATGTTGTATGTATAACCCGACTAGTGGGTTAAATGTATCATCCAAGGTACATTGTTACGTGATGCTATTAAAACTGTGTTTTAAAAGGCTTTTATCCGTGAGTCCTAAATACTATATCATACAATCACCCCTCACCCCCCGTGCATCGTAAAGCGGTGTTGCTCGTATGAGGTAATTCATTCTTTCGTTGCGTGACAAACCCTCGTAACAACGCTTAAAATATAATTGGCCGTGGTCAGTTTCCGAGCGCTGAATACCAAGGGTACATCGAAAAGGGTGGCGCTTGCGATAATTGATATGGATTTTTCAGTGCAACTTGAGTGTAGGTATTTTAAAAAAACTTCATTCAATTCTAACTTGCAACACTTTAATAATTTATATACACGTAAGGTATGATTAATAATATAATTTATAAAACGCCGAGTGTTTTCCTTATGGTCATGACACAGGCGATGGTTTCTACCTGCTAAAACCAGTGCTAGCAAAAACTACGGAGTGATGCAATTTTATAAGGGCATTGTTTTTGCTAAAGTAACCCATGAACTAAACAACTTTTGATTACCGCTTCGGAAGCGAAATAAGCCGAAGTGCCTCTTATCACTAGTGTTTCTACAGCGCACTGCGCAAGCGTACGATTGACGTACTCATGTGTCGATTGCTCAAGTATGTCTTGCATTTGCCTTGCATTACCGGCGTCTGATGCTAAAGAAGCGTCTGGAGAAACGCTAAAGTGCAACAGCTCTAAATTTCTCAATTGTAGCCCACGCTTTTGCTTTCAACCCTTTTTATGTCCTACTGCTCGGTACGGCTCCCTCCCCACAACCGGGAAACGCCTGGAGCATACTCCACCACGCTGCTCCATAGCGGATTAGTTTAGCTATGCTATTAATCATACAGATAATGTGTGGAGTCAAAAATACCGACCTTCAACGTTCAACTAAAACAGTAAACGACATGAAATAAAACTGTGTACGCGCTCGACAACAAAGAATCATCAATAATTATAACGACGTTGAATAAAATACTTCATCAACTCAGGAAGGAGCTGTACGTGAGTGGTGGTCTTAATGTGGTATTACCACATTTGAACGTCGCCGTCGGTTGTTACCGCCGACCTTGCCCGCCGCCAATCATGGGCTACAATCGCATTCTGACTGGTTCTCTGAACTGTTCTTTAATGTTTTATTAGCTTCGCAGTATCACTTGTACTGCCAACACGTAGCCACTCAAATAACGATTTGAATTACGATACATTTGAAAGCGTGAGACAAACTTTCCAGATCTTAATGGAACATTACGATACAGAGTAGTGTCACACATTGAAATTAATAGAACTTTGTGAATATTTTGTGAAAATCGTCTTCATTGGCATCTCTTTTAATTAAATGTCTCAAAAACTTGGACAGGTTTCCAAGCGCTACTGTGGAAAATACTAATGTACGAAATAAATAACATATTAATGTTAAATCACTTGAAACAGTATGTTAATAAAAAACCTGCAATATACCAATACGGAAATCATACAGGTAATATAATAAATGTTGCTAATGAAAAAACCTGCATGATTACATTTAGTAGCTGCAAAAATCAACATTTACACGCCACACAAACACACCATATACTTTTATATTCCAATGTAATAATACCTATTTATTTTTGTACCGCGCTATAAAATTCTGGCCAAGGTAAGTACACCACATAAGTGTACCTTATTACAAGGATTCCTACCGGCATTCTGGCATGAAACATTTCCCTAATAAGCTAATAACAAAGTAAATCCACGGTTGTGTGGAGAGTTTTGACCAAAGTGGTAATTAGATGTGTAAGTAGGCACCAGCATTCACAATAATCTGATATCAGTGGTAATTGTCCTTCGAAGTCGCATTTTACGTGTGTACATATTATCTACATTACACAACATGTCAAAAACTACTCCATCTGCACCATCTAGACTCAAATTAGTGCTCTAAAGAAGCTATAAAAATAAACCTTCAAAGCTGGAAATGAACAAGCGAATCTCCTGATGTTGCATATTTATGGGCGTTGGTGACCACCATCACGTAGCCTGTATGATTATAATGCAAGGCTAAGATCATAAAGAAATGGTACTGGCTTACAGGAGCAGCGATAGTGTCAAATCTGAAGCATCTATAAAATCAAAATTGTTGTGTCCCCGTCCGAGTTTCTTCGGAAATAAAAAAATCGAGTTAAAAAAATCATATTCACCATATAGTATCCTTCTGGGCGGGCGGCGCAGCTGAGCGCCATACGCGGCAGCGTCAGGCTCGGCGTCGGGTACACATGTGCCTATTATAATCCCCATCATCACAATGCCACTAACACTTCAAACATGAAACGTCCTACCACTCAATAATTCCATACTATTTACTCGCAGCTTGTCAAACACTCAGTTTATACTCGAGGACAAAAAAATCGACAAAGTTAACTCAAATAAACATGAACAACACTTGCTTGCATATTAAAACATATCAGTCGTTGTAAATGACACCGTTTTAAATCAATGTCACTTGTGTAACTTGTAAATTTACTTTTAAATTCAAACATGAAAGTTGAACATTGGTTACAAGCGCGGATACCACGCAGTGGTCGGATTAAGACTGGTCGGTGGTCGGTGGCGACTGGACACGGTAGTAGTTGAGAGCGAGTAGGTCGGTCACTTGGCACGCGAGCCGTGACGTCACCACCGTCACCGTGCGTCACCCACT
Source organism: Noctuana haematospila (assembly GCA_018231265.1). Taxonomy (NCBI): domain Eukaryota; kingdom Metazoa; phylum Arthropoda; class Insecta; order Lepidoptera; family Hesperiidae; genus Noctuana; species Noctuana haematospila. Next base: position 1,763 of record DWQL01000382.1, on the reverse strand, counting down.
CTTCACGGAGGGTAATGACTGTCTTGCTGGTCAACAGGTGCGGCCTTAGAATACGACACGACGTGTACGCTGAAACTTGCCGTCTGTTCACAGTTACTACTTCACTTAATTGGGTTTCCAATAAGTACCTATACTAAAGCCAGAAAAATGCTCCTCGTGACAATGTTACAGTCAACATACGTCCATGACGCGATTTGGATTATTAGTTCACGCGAAACATTTATATATATAGAAATACATACAAAAGAACTGCACGGAAGGAAAAAAATAAAAACTCGAGGACTTGTTCGTTCAAAGGTCGAGGAAAATTTTCCGTATAAATTAAAATCCAGTGAAACGTGGTTCATTAAAAGTTTAAAATTTTCAAACACCTCAGTATTTCTAGATTTATTTTCGAAACAACTATAGCGCACAAATCGCACTAGAGACTACGTAGCAAACAGTTTACCATATTATTTAAAGTGACCTAGCAGGCACGCGATTGCGACAGAGCGTTGACCAGGTACTTCTATCGCACCAATGGCAATAGCATGGTCTTCTTCAGTCTTCACAAGATAGGTAATATGCATAATACGATTCGGACTGGATGCGATATTCACTAACGAAATGATGTTCGATCAACATTTAACATCAGGTGGCCTACTTGCCTATTTTCTCTTCCTTAATTTTGTACTAAACATATGCAACTTAATATAAATCACACGACTTAGTGTCTTATCCAGTGTCCACGTTAGTCGTGCGTGTGGGTGAAAGCCCAGCTTTATTATACCACAGCTTATCCGCTTAACACAATAACCGAAATAAACGTAGACGACTAAGCTAATTATAGAACCGAGTTAATTCCACGTGCGACCAAAATAGTTGCAGGTTTCATAATTAGATTGTGTCAAATTAGATTTTGGTGAAAATAGGTTTACTTTGGAATTAGCGATAGATTAAAACTGGAAAAAGAGTATGTCACTGTTCAAAGAAAGAAACCTTAACATCACAGCCACTTCACTTTAATACAACGATACAGAAACATTAAACACAACGTCAGAAGAAATAATGTAGGTAATAAATTGTCGCGGTACAAAAAATAAGAGAAAAGAAGCAGGCACGAGGATTTACGAGCCGCCGGTAGATATAACACTTGAAATGATAACCAAGCCAACGATGAACAACAGCAAGGTGCAAATTGTTTTCGTAGATTATACTGTGCAGTTGAAATTTCAAACAAATCCTAAGAAATAACTCATTACTTAACAAATGAAATGAAACACAGAAATAGTATATACGTAATAAAAAATACAACTAGCATTTAACAATATTAAATATTCTGATATATTTCCTTATCGTTCTTATTGTGTTACTGTTTGTAATTTAGTTAACAGTAAATTGTAGAGCCTGAGCAAATAAGCAAACGGTGTTAAGTAGGCGCACTAATTCTCAAATATAAATTCCATCACTCTGACATTTAATCCCGCTAATGAAATGGAAAAACATAAAGGAAGCCGCAAGCAATATCATTTGCGCATTAGCGCCTATGAACACATTATCGACTTTGCTAGGGGCTACGGAGGTTTTATGGTAAAATTGATGAAGATAGAACATTAACTCATTATCAGGCTATTACGGATATCAAGTTCCAATGAACTCAGGGTAATGAAGCTTACAGAGTCATGAAGCAACATAATTAATATTGTTTACCGTACAACGTGGTTTTGCCTTAATATAAGAACGTTCAGGAATATAACGTGCATTCTTGATTTTTGTTTTAAAAT
>DWQL01000381.1:0-15702 GCA_018231265.1 Noctuana haematospila | reverse complement strand
AACCTTTTCATAAGTTACTTTAGAAACATTAGAACTTTAAGTAATAAATACAAAACTTTTATGTGAAATATAGTTGAAGCTTAATTAATGAACGTGAACTCATTTGAATTAAAGTCTCTGTTGGCGTTATGAAGTTAATTTATTATCGCGACGTTATCGCGCTGTGAACGTTAGATTTCTAACTAGATGATAATAATTTATTGCTGTTAGTTCGGTAGCAGTAAAGTTGTTTGCTTTATTTTGATTTATTTTTGTTTAACTTTAATTCAATGGAATTTTCAAGAGCCGGCCGTCTCACTAAAATTAATAGTAAATTCACTAAATAAACATGATGATTTAAAAAAACTATTTTTAAAACTAACAATTTTTTTTACTAGTTTTAAAAATATGACCACATGGAAAGCAACATCTTTCAATAATGAAAAAAGATTCATCAAAATCCGTTCATACAGTCGAACGTTATGAGGTAACAAACATAAAAAAAATACAATCGAATTGAGAACATTCTCCATTTTTGAAGCCGGAAAACACAGAAGGAGCTCTTAAAACGAAATAAATTTGATAGAAATGGAGTAGTCTATTTTAAATTGTTCTCGCTGTAATCCTTTTCCTGAACGCATATACCTACGTCATTAATCTTTATTCGGGGGAAGTGCCACTTAAGATGTTGCTACACAGATCTGTGACGTAAAACAAAGGATAGGGGAAAGTTTTACTTACTTCAAGTGATTGTAGAGTTGGAAGAATAATAGATGACGTGGTAATGGTTACCATTATAATATGTCACCGTTTTTAGGTATTCGATACCTTTCGGGGCCGAAGCTTAGAAGTTCAATTTGGTTTTCTGTATCCGGTCTGGGTCTTATAGTCATTGACCTTAGTCTGTGCCTTATTCCAAAATAAATTTTGAAAGTCTGTTACAATTAAAATTAGGTACAAGTATGTCTTTCTTTTAGCTTGAAGTCAGTTTTCATTTTTACTTAAAATAATTGTATATCTGCGCGATTTTGCCACTCATTGGCCTGCAATAGAAACGTGAAATTGCAGGAATCGAGAACTAGCTTCGATATAAAACGGCAACAGAACTAAGAGCTATTTGAATTTCACAATTTGAAACGTGCCGCAAATCATCGGAATGATTTGTACTTCTCGTGAGAGTGAAATAAAAATGGACTGAAGCCCAAACTCTTCGATGCTTCTATTTCAGTTTTCATGAAATCTCTTTGTTTTATGCTAAATGATTCTTTTATAACCAAACCAAGCAGCGCGTGAGTTCTTTCCTCGTCCACTTATGTGTACTACTATCATGGTCTATGCCCGATTCTATACAAAGCCAAATTTCCCATAAACACTGAAGTGCTTAAGATGTCTGCAAAATGAGAAACCGCTTCGAAAAAGACGGTACATTGTTCCTACGATTAAGTTGATTAAATTCTCCTAAATACCTACGGACGCTGTGTCCGTCGACGTCGGCGTCTCTCGGTTTTAATTAGATATGCTCTAAATAAAACGGGTGGAGGAAGTGCTGTCGCTTCGTTGAGTTCTGTTCCATAGTACTGATTTCATTACTATGAACTCGAATCGGCGTTTCCAAACAGAATTTGTAACATTTACGAAAGAGCATTAAAGTCAAGTTAGGTGGTAGAACTTGTATGGTTCGACCGGGGAAGTAGCACCGCTGCACCCATATCTGCCGTGAAGCAAATGTAGCTATTCAGTTGTGTTTCGGTGGAAAGGTGCAGTTGCCGGCCACACTTACATGAGACGACCATCAGCCTCTGGGATAGCAGCGAATCTACCTATATGCGACCTTAGGCAGGACACGAGCCTGCTTGAGGTTGGATGTAGATGTCCATGGGCTGCAGCGACCACTTAACACCAGGTGGCCTGCATGCTCGTCTGCTACTTCATATCATTAAAAAATGTGTGTTGTTATGTCAAGAGTCTTTTTATTACGAAGTAGTAGAGTACATACATGTATCACTCATCATGTGTACTCACTTATCATCTGGTTGAAGGCTTTTTAGGTCTATTGAAAGTATAGCTTAGATTATACTGTACTGCTTAATCGAGAATTAATGTTAGTGCCTGCAGTAGTATTATTTATGTGCTGACTCCGACATTAGTAACGTGAATGTCCTTACTACTTCTATTAAATAATTAATTATTCTTTAGTCACGCTAGCAAAAATACTAAATACGCCTCCATTACTCAACGTCGTTTGAATATCTACATTTATTTATTTCAACCGATCGCTTATACCAGCCAGCTGCGAGCAAACAATCCAATTAATCAACTAGCAATTAGAAATAATACCGAAAGCTGATTAACTCGATATCGGCGCTAAATTCGATTACTGGAGTGCAAATAGGATTACGTACGAGTGTATGTGATTAAATACTATTTTAGTACTCTTTATATAATTATGTCGCTAGCTCGAAACCTATACCTATGGTGCCTAGTAGGAACTAAAAGCCTAACTCTTTTGTACCTTTGTACGAGTTCTTGTAGTTTACGATAAACGCAATTCGGTTGTATTTCCATACATCAACTAGCAGTGCCCCTAGCGAGTATATTATTATGTCATGAGTCATTGTTCGTTTTCTTATTAAAATGCAACTTTGTACTGTACGAAGTTGGTAATGTATGGCGTGATAGTTAGCTCGATCATGTTTTTCTGAACTGTTTAAACTCGTACTAAGCCCCGTGGTGACAAAGATACATCTCTATAGTAGCTGAGTACGAGTACATCATCGGCATACATTACATCGTCTAAGGTTAATTATCATTAACTTCATTGTAATCTTGGCTTCACCGTAACATTAATATCAACAGTGACAGCCGTAATAAAATTTTAATATACAATTTTTCTATTTGTCAGAGTACCGTTCTGGTAGTATGTTATAATTACTTTAAACAATCTCAACAACAGCAACTGTGACACATACGAGTACCTACATAATTTTAAATTGTATGTCAATATCACACTACAAAATAAATTATTGAAGTTATTTATTAGAAACTTATTAGCTTGAAATCGATAACATTTTTGCTTAAAATAATTTTATTACTTTATTTTTATGGTTTGAAGTCGGTTTTAATTTTTTCTTATAAATAATGTTTATTACATTAAATGTATCTACTTTCGCACAAACATATTCGTTTAAACGACTTTGGTACGTAAAAAGTCATGGTAGAAATATATGAAGCGATGAATCGCGGTGGAGAAAAATTCCAGTTTTAATTTAAACTCGTATCGCTCTCGGCACGTATACAATGCTTCACTTCGAGTTTCCATACTATTGCTTAACGAGATGAAATCACAAATCCTGTTACTTAAACAGACCAGTAAACGCAGTAGGAAACCCGTAACATTAAGACGTTCAAAGGAAAGTTTCCAATTCATTTTTATTAAAGTGAACCTTATTTTATAATGCTTTTAGTTATAATAATTAAGCGGACTATTAACTAAGAGGTGTGGTACTTTATAAAGCGTGATATTATGAGGAAAAAAAAATACGCACAGTTAAATAGTTTATTCAGTGTGAATTTACAATCACATTTGAATTTAGTAAATATTATTCGTACATAATTCAAAATATATAAAAGATTTATTATTTATAATGCTATTTTGTTCCCGGATATTATTTAGATTTTCTTCTAGTGCCCGACTGAATCTAGTTTACCAACCGCAACCAAAACGAAATTATGCGATTGCATTAAAACTTTTGTGGAATATAGCTACGACCATAATGAATGTAGCTATAAGCATTATAATATATACACAGATAAGCGTGTTGGGTTCAATAGTCTATCCAAAAAGTTAGCTATAGGAAGAAAAATAAAAAAAATTGTGGCTTCACGAAATCCACAAACAAAAGTTAACACGAAGCGAGAGGGAAATCATTTGAAATTCCAATTCAGATAGGGGAATACTCGCTGTGTTTGAACTTCAAATATTGAGCACGATTTTATTGCACTTTTCGCGCACCTGTTCTACTAGCAACGGCTAGTTCACACATTCGTATGTTTATTTTATTAACAAGCCGTTGTTTATTAACAATTTATAGGAATATAGGCAAACCGACGGGGCAGGGGGGGGGAGAGATAAATTAATTAATATTCATGTCAATCTATACTAATTGGTTATCTATACTAATAATATAAAGCTGAAGAGTTTGTTTGAACGCTCTAATCTCAGGACTAGATCAATTTGAAAAATTATTTTTGTGTATGATAGATAATCTGTCTAGATTCATGTGGAAGGCTATTATAGGCTATCAAGCATTACGTTAGAATTCGCGGGTGAAACCACGGGGCCCAGCTAGTCACTTATATGGCAGATACGATTTTCAGTGCGTGCATTCTTTCCAAGCATTTGTGCGTATGCTTATAAGAATTCTGAAATATGAGTATTAAGGTAGGTATGAATGAGAAGAATATTTTTATAAATTACTTCGTAAAACTAAAACTTTGGGATGCTTACACTTCTACCTATAGTTCAAGTTCTTAAAGGACTCTAACTATAGTTCAACTTTTGTAAGAACTTGCAGGTGTCGTCAATCCCGCAAAGCCTCGGATCTCGGGCTCGGTTAAGACGAAGAAGAAACTGGATAACTCGCGGTCCCGGCCCGGGGTTCACACTTGTTACATAAACTAAAAAATAACAAAATTTAAGATTTTTAAAGAACCTTTTTATAATTTATGCAGTGTTGAATTTTATTTTAAGCAGTGACATCAAACTTACCTGTAGCATTAAAAACTCGTCTCTCACGTGTCTGTCTGTCTGTGACGGCATCACTGTCAAACGCTGAACCGGTTGTGATGAAATTTCATGTAGAGATACTTGAGGGTCTTGGGATGAACATAGGCTACTTTTTTTTACTATTTTCTTTAGTTTTTTTATGGATTTTCCCATTTTTTATATCTCTTCAGCCCCGATGAAGTCGCGGGCATAAACTAGTCCTCTAATAAAACGAAATGAATTTCTAATATGCACCGCGATAAATACGGTTGCATATCGTAATTTTCATATCGGACTGACTCAGCACTTTGTTGTATGATTTCCCGCTACGGCGCGCCGCTTACCCCACATTTGCCTTACATTTGCGATTTGCAATTCACCATTGCTCATGTATTTCACGTTGTTAAGGTCTTGTTGTTATGGTATTACTATTTGTTCTCGTATATTTGTCCCACTGTTCTTTATCTGTGTGTATATGATATTTATTTTATTTATCGTTGATCCGGACAAAGTATCGGAACCAATAGGGAAGTGTACCTAACCTGTGCAATGTGAAGAAGTATAGTGAGAGTCAAAGTCTTACAAAAATATCGAATCATATCATTAGAATATATTAACAGAAATTAAGTGAGAAATTATAAACAAGGTTAAACACTACTTTGCAATAATCCGGCACTACGACGTATGATGGTGTATACTTTTACATGCAGGTAACACTAGCCTACCTCCCTCATAGAACATTTTGCATAGTTAGCATGTGCAAACACACATGCAAACACAAGAAGAAAAATCATACACCAACATAGTTACGTGTACTACCAACATGAGTTTCGCTAAACCCCAGATCATCCTCAGGGTTACTGATACGATTATCAGTAGCAAAGTAGTTTTTAACCTTGTTTATTAACAATGGACTTCCGCAAAGTAACGCCTGATTCGTGTCCATCAGAATGGCCGGTCACCATAAAAAGTAGTCTATTTTTTAAAAATCAAAGGCAGCATTTATCTAAAGATTAGTAGCAACTAGAAGCAACTAAAAGTGGCTACCACTTATAGTAATTATTCCGATGTAAAATATGGATAGTGATGGGAAGTGACCAGCCATTCTGATGGACACCCTGATTCAATTAACTATGTGAGAAATTATGTTAAAGATGGATGCCATTATGGCTGCTGAATTAAATTAAAGTGCATGTCAATTGAAGCAACCCTTTTACGTACGTAATATTTGACCAACATCTAAAGGAATTTGCATCATTCGGGCCTGAGCTGTTCTCTCCAACTGGGAGTCAGTCTAATCATAACTTTCATGAGAGCCATCAGTCCTTTGCAATTCTGTAACTCAGTCTCACTGCAAATAAAATGAAATGAAGCTCTAATTTCAATAATTATTATTTTAAAATTACCACGATCCTCTACAGTATTACCAAAGTAAGCGTTTCGTTTACTCTGTATTGACTATAAGTATTTAGGAATACATATAACGGTACCAAAAAAGTGATTTCATTAAAAATAGTCCATTAAATTTGAAAACAGAACAGGATTTGGCAAGTCACTAAGACACGAGTATTTAGGCCAAGAAAATGGTTCAACAATGATCATTGTCTTCGTGGGTGTTATCATTAATCTTAGGTCGTTTTCCATTCTCTTCCTAATTTCACGCATCCGTGAACGGTTCTAGGGAAAGAAAAAATATTCTCAGCACTTAACAGTATTATCAGTATCTATATTATTCTCAGAACTCTCTAGTTTTTTACATTACAATATTAAAGCTGAAAACAAGCATGTAGTCATCATGTAGCCACCTACTGTGAAGTCGTCACTGCAACTAATGGACACATACGTCACTGCTCGGCCACACTATGCTCCTCTATGCTACTTGCGCTGCCGCGAATATTGCCCTGGCCACACTCACGGGTGTTTCTGTCAAAAACAAATAAAACGTATGTCCTGAACAAGAGACATGAAAAAAGCTACTGTGGAGAAAACTTGTCATAGTCAGAGATAATAATTATTGTCATAGATAGTCATAGTCAAAATTAAACTGTCTAAATTGTACTGAATTTTCTATAGTTTTGGGCACTTACTCGTACAGTACTCGAGTGTTTTCTTTACTTGACCTTGACCTTTTTCAATTCTGATGCTAGGACTATTGACTTTGACGCTAATTCTGAATGCTAGGACTAACCAGCTTGATAGGGTCTTTTGTTATATAAATACTCGCCTTCGTTTCGATCGCCTTTTCTTGAACCGCTAAAAATCGAGTTCTTTTTTTAAATTATATTTGGACATAACAACGTCTGTCGAGTCAACGAGTAAAGAATAAATCATAAAAAGCACTAGTTCCTCATTCGTTAAGACTTCATCTCAAACTTTTGTATTTGTACAATATAAATGTTCATTACGAGATTCACGAGTTCTGTGTAGGAAGGCAGCTTTTGAACCTATAATGCTCTGCTAAGCGTTTCAAAGGCTGTACACACTTTTTGAAATATTTTCAAGATGCCTTTCATTCATTCGCTCTTTTTAATATTAATGGTCTCAACGGTAAGCTGAATACTCATCGTTTTGTGTTTCGCCGCTTGAGATTTTCTTAATTTATAAGCGGTTTTCTTGTATGTAGAGTAGGTTTAGCCGTATTGGTATGGTGGATCGTAAGCGATCTCACAATTTAAGCAACCTTGGGCGCGTTCGCTACTCGGATGGGTGACCGCTAGTGGCAATTTTTCATTTTTCCCTTTGGGTTGCCTGATACTTCCCCAAACTGAAACACAAGTAGGTACTTGTCAGTAGACTTGCTCAACAGCGAGGTACCTCCCCGAGCGAACTTTTAATAAAATATGATATTCTATTCCTATTTCATTAAGTAAACTCTTAGGACGTACGTCAATGTTTTTTACAACTGTTTGTATTTAGCAAAGCTTTGCTGTAAATAAATATACATGCAAACCGCAGTACGTATCCTGTTTTCTCACTATATCATTTAAATCCGCAATTTCAGCATTCGTCGGGAGCCAGACTATCGCTGTAGGGTAGGTGTCCCACTTGCCGAAATTGACTTGGCACTGAGACACTCGAGTTACTTCGTGAATGCTTTATATGCGTAATTTGACATATCCGGTAATAAACTGTGTTTGGGTAGCAATTTAATTACATAGAAAACCTAGAATTACATATTAAAAAGTATCTATACTAATAATATAAAGCTGAAGAGTTTGTTTGTTGGTTTGAACGCGCTAATCTCAGGAACTACTGGACCGATTTGAAAAATTATTTTTGTATTATGATAGCTATATTCATGAAGAAGGTTGTAAGTCATAAAACATTACGGTACTATTCTTAACACGGGTAAAAGCACGTAGCACAACTAGTAAAGGTACATAAAGAAAAATATTCTTAATTTAAGTATATATGACATGTACGCTGTGCTTTCAGCTGTTCGTCAGAACTTCTTCTGTTTAGTTTCGTTCGTAAAACGAACTTTCTTTACAAATACACGCCTTAATCTCATAATGGTTGTGTTTTGGTTTCTAGTTCACAGGTGATTCAGAGAAACTATCGACTAGATACTAGTCTGAAGCAGGAAAAAGGAAAAATCTCGTACACAGTCGATACGTCTCAGCGGGATACAGGTGTACAACTACTTACTACCTAGTGTAGGTATCTATAATATTATTCTGCTTAAAATGTATAATCTACTAGCTTCTGGTTGTGACTTTACCCTGCTTGACTTTACCTTGCTTTAAAAATTATTCTTAGAAAGTATTAGAAAACATTATAAAAATTAATCTGTGCTATGATAATAAACTCTCCGTGTTATTTATCCAAATTCACCCAGCCGTTATTGCGTGAATTAGCGACAAGCATAATTATAAACTTTCATATTATTTTTGATTAAAGTAGATTAGTACGCAAGCAGTAAATTTAACGTGATTCATTAAAGATAGTTCAATATATACTTTTATGAATTAATAATAATAAATCAAAGATCGTACGTACATAAGTAGCGTAGTTGTTCGTCTTTCAATATCATAAATTTTTATAAAACGCAGTGTTTGAAAACTCAGCACAGTTTACATAATAGTTTAGATAGAGGTTCGATGTAGACGTACATTCTTGCCACGTACATCGAAGTTACGATCTTCCTGCTGAGGTATTCCCGGCGCTAAAAGAGCTCCACTTTGAGCTGGCATCACATTAGTATTTCCTTTAGGTGGCCTGTCTGCCTGTTTTCTAGGCTCGGTGTAAGTACCTTGGTAAAAAAAAAGTTGACAATTATTTATTCAAAAGACTCAAACAGTTGAAATTTCAATTTTCGAACGCTACTCAAAACAAAAAAACATTCCTTGAGATAATAATAATAACGCTTAAATAATAACCCTTCACACTCACAGCCCCACTTTAGGATTCCCTGTGTCGTGGGTGCCATGGACACATACAAAAACAAATACACAAACACCCAAACCGAGAACAGAAATATAAATTCATAATTTAAATTTCTGCATTGCCGGGAATCGAACCCGGGACCCTACGAATGGTGGACTGGCGTGGTAACCACTACACCACGCGGGTCGCCGTTAAGTAGATAGTCGTCGTAGATAAGTTTTATACGATCAGTTCCGAAACATAACAAGTAAAATTTATATTGTTTAAGTGCGTTCAAGGTATTTTTAGTGCGACAACATCAACTACAAACTGCAACAAAACTTACGTAAGGTATTTGAACTGGTATACATAAGTCAATAGTCGGTAGTAAATTCAGCGAAACTCGATCTTGTTCCGTAAGTAGAGTGACAGTTTGAACTCCGTAGAGGCGAAGCGACAGGAGTTTAAACATTTCTTTTTCCCGCACACTATTGAAGGGAAGTACGGGCGGATATTTACTGGAAACGGCATCAATAAGTCACAGAAGATTTATGCCATTGTTCATTGGAATAGTTTAAGTATTTTTAAAAAAATTATGGACTTTACGAAGTACGAAGAAATGCCTTAAAGCTTTTTTAGTGTGTTGCTCGTATATTCGATTAAATTTCGATTGGCTGATTGTTATGAGTGTTGTGAATCACGTGACAAAATATAACAATGCTAATTGTACTTATAGTGTTGCATATTGTTTCTTTTCGGCCAAACACGTAACGTGTAAAGTTGACACGCTTGTGCGCGTATTAAAGAGTCTATAACCGCTTCCTGTCATCTTTTCTCCCTCTCAGTTCCGTAAACTACCTCTATTTCTTAAGCGTTGCGAAATAGCACTCTCCATGGATTAATAGTACAATTACCATCAATATCACGTCTCGTAAAGACATTTTTGTAATTGAAATAGGAATTTTCTAATGACAACTGACTCTACCGTTTCGGTCCTCTAGAATTGAGAAGCGTTGACAGATCACGATTGAATTGTTTACCATCAAACAAAAGAGAAAAAATACTTCTTAACAATAATAACTTTGTTTTATTTTATACGGAAAAATTTGAACTTCTGTAAATAAATCACGTCGAGTCAGTATAGTTCGATCTTGCTTACGTACGATGTGGCACAGCTCTAACTCCGCTGAGGCGAACGGCTTGATAGGAAAATTTCCTGTCTTCTTCTCTTCCACTATCTACGAGCATGGACTTTTAGAAAATACATCAGTCATCTTAGTTCTCTTCTTTTAAGAATGTTGTCATAATATCTATATTTATATCTATATTTCAACAAACATAGTTCAACAAAGTGAACACTTTCTAGTAAAAAGAAATCATTGTAAGCAAAATATAAAGCAAAAGTGTCAAGAAACAATAATTGAGATGTGTATTTTACTTATTTACATAATCATATTAAATTTAAAAATTTTTAATTAAAAATAAATCATTAACATAAAAGAAATATTCAACTTTAAAACATAAAACTGATTTACCATTAAATTACATCTCCATAATTCAATAAATAAACACGAAAATAACTGTATGAAAGTATTAATGGGAGATTTGCAAAGTTGCAAGTAAATTGGGTGAAGTTAAAAAAAACCTCGGCATAGATGTCTCCTGGTAGAGTAAGTTAGTAAAATGATTTTGGCTTCAGCGCTATCCAATGAAGTATTTTAAATTTTATTACAGTAAAAAGCCATGCTAATCCTTCGAACACACACAAGAGTAATAAGAATATTGAAGTCCGTCCTGTTTGAAGGTACGAAACCCAAAAAAGGAGATTGCAAAGCGATATCACGTTTGAAAGCTAACGCTCAGTGAACACCAATCGCCATTGTAATCTTCTTATAAGTACTTTCAACAGACGTACGAAAGGAGTAGAAAATCCAAGATAATCTGTCGACGACATGGTTTTGAAATTAGGACTCGCTGAGTTTTTACATTCATCCAAATGGAATTTAACTCTGCTTTCATTTTGTAACGGTACTAAAATATGTCTGACGGTTATTGTCAAGGATTTGCGTGTTCAATGATTCGCGTAATAACGATGAGTGACATTTATGTAAAGGATTATCTTTTTTACTGACAGTTATACCATTTTTTTTCTTTTAAATATCCTACGGCGCTGAGGTAGTTCACATTAAGGGGTACACTCACGGGGGGTCACATTTAGTACAGTGCGAATCCCACATCCCGGTTTCACTCCCCTGATGTGCGGGTACCTTTTGAAGTTCACGCCTTCTCCTTAAGTTGTCCCTCACACATAACTATGTCCGTCCTCAAATAGGTACGAAATCCTATCTGAACTCATAGAAATTGTATAGTTTTCCCAAGGAAGTATAACTCTCATTCGTGTGCCTCAGATAGGACTTATATCCTATCTGAGGATGAATGTGGAAATTGACACCCCATTAGTAAGTTGCAGTGGTAACCAAGTTTAACTAAAGATTTGTAAAGCGTTATTCCTGAAATAAAGATTATAAGTATTAAATTTGAAGTTCCTTAAAGGAACCTACCATAATGACGTCACTTAATACGGTCGCAGATTGAGAACGCTGACTTGAAAGAAGTAGGTAGCGTATGGAGATAGATCCCCTGATAATGGATCTCGCGGAACTGTCCCGTCATCGTCCTAATGCTTTTGCAGTTCCTTTTGTTTTTATACAAATAGATTTAATATATCATAGAGATGTTTAGTACCACGCGGGCTGACATTAGTGATGCTTAATGTATTGAGGATTTCTTTTTGAATTAGGACCTTATATATCTCTATAGGATTGCAGTACTGTCTAAGATATTATATAGTTAAAGAAATATATATAGAAATAAACATAGAAATAAAAAAACAAATATAAATACAAATGACATTAGAATAGAAATAAAATTAAAAATATACATGAAATAGATTTTATTTCGTCATTACAAATATATTGTACGCTGTACATACATCCAAGGAAATATTTATGATATAGTTTAGAAAAAGTTACGTTGTAGGTACGTAAGATTAAGAAAATATACTAAAATAATGTCTATATACATTATAATAAATAGTAATAAATGATATACTGCAAACTGAAGAACGTTCAAGGCTCACATAGTACACTACAGTATAATAATAATTTAATGATATCATGTTTGTGAATAAAATACAATACCTATCTGAATTTAAGCAAAGTTTGTAAACAGTCCCTTAACACTATGTGGCCTAGCTCCTCGTCTGCTACTCATTTTTATAAAAAAGTAATCTAGAGTTCTAGATCTATTGAATAATATTTTGTCACAATAAGCTTTATTGTCCTATTGACTATTGAAGTTAAACACTGTCCGACCTTTAAAAGATAAACGCTTGCCTCAGGGTAAGTACTCTTCCTTTGGATTCAGGCTACAGGAAACAATAAAGTTTCAATATAAATCGACAAAAGTTACGTCACTTTTTGAAAGACTACGTTGAGAGAAGTCTTGTGGTTCATTAACTATGCTCATCCTAATTACGATAATATCATAAATAAGACTGAATCATTTATAGGTATCTCCGTCATTAAAATATATTTCGATAATTTTATTCAAATAAGATGAATACGTACGATTTCTTACGTAATTTGAAATTTCCCAATAAGCCTAATCAGGCAAATCAATTTATTTCGTCTCCATAAAACAAATAATCATCTTACATTTATATCTTCAAAGGAATTAAGTTAATTCAAATTCTCGGTTCCGAGAAATTGTTACCCAATTACTTTTTTTTATTTTGATCATTAGAACCAATCAATACAGTAGATGCTTTGATAAAAAATATTTCAACAACTACAGAGTTGTTAGGAGTAATCTAGGGAGGAGAAAGCTAGGGATTTTTGTTACCATTTATATACTCGTAAAAAAGTAACAAGTTGATGACCGACGAGGCCTAGTAGCCTTGGGTAAAGAGTTATAGTGACCGACGAGGGACCCTTGGTCTTGTAGCCTCCATCCCATCCATCCATCATACTTTGGACATATACATGCTGGACATAGGACTGTGGCGCCAATTTGTCCGATCCTGCGTCCTGTGAATCCAGCGGTTTTCCACTATATTTCTTTCTCAGTCCATCGGATCGAAAGGCCGCTGTACCTGACTATATTTTTATTCATGTGAAATGATAAAATAAAATCTGTCAGTTGACTTATGAACCTATGACGACATCATTTCTTTTGGTCGTTTAATTAAGAAGTGATAATTTTTGAAAAAGTATCTCATTTGAATCCCTATTGTTATTCGGGAAAAAAAATTGTTTTAGGCATAAAATCTAGGCTTTAATTAGTGAACATTTCGGAGATAAAACAAATATTAAAGGTAACTTTGTAAATTCAATAAAATCGTGGAAAATGTCTAAAGAATGCTTTGTAATTCGGGAAGGCTTTCAAACGTGGAGAGATTCGAACAATTCAGTCGAACGTGCCAACTTTATATGGCTAGTTTGAAATAGCTCCACAGACTTGCAACTTTTTACCGACTTTACGAATTCAGCGCTGCGATTCTAATATAATTTAAGTAAAATTACATTCAAGAAATGTGCATTACGCACTTAACGTTGTATTCTTGTTAGCTAACATGCTTTTATACAAATACACGTTTGTGAATTGTTAGAACTTGGTACATTATCTTACAGAATAATTGACAAATAAAATCCCAATTATCTATAAAGGTCAACTTTGAAAAATCTCAGAAACCAAATTTCAATTAAATAGGTTTAAAAATTTCCTGAAACAGAAAGGCATAAATAACCAGATGTCACTGTTACATAATATGATCTAATCTACACTAATATTATAAAGAGGAAAGATTTGTTTGTTTGTATTGAATAGGTCCCAAAACTACTGGACCGATTTGAAAATTTCTTTTTGTGTACGATAGCTACATTCATGAGAAAGGTTATACGCTGTCAAGCATTAAGGTTACTATTCTTAACGCGGGTGAAACCGCGTGGCACAGCTATATTAAATAATTTAATCTCATAGGCGACCTCTAGTGTCTGCAATCGCACATTTCAGTAGCAAGTCTGCGCTGGCTGTGAAAAGGCAGCAAAAAGGTTCTGGGAAAGTTCACGATCAAATAGAGTAGGTAGGGCTCGTTAGGTGCCGGAATTTTTTAATTATACGGAAGCGAGTTCGCGCAGTGCGGTTTAAATCAACTCTACTTTTATTTTAATAAATCATTCAGTGTTATAGTGTTTGCGTCAAAGCCTTTTAAAGTTTTTGTCGAGAATTTTTGACTATTATGACGAAAAAACTCTTTTAACGTATTTTGAAAATAGATTTATTTGAATTGTCTTGGTGATAATTCCATTTAAAAATAGTAACGTTGTTTCTCTTCTCAACATGAACATTTCAACTCTTTTGAAAACGTACTTTTTATATCTGTAAACGAGTGTTTAGGTCCCTACCCTATACCATACCTACATACCAATATCAAATCTCAAAAAAAGGTCCTATATATCCGGACATTTATAAAGCTTATAAAATGATGAGTAAAGAATAACTAAATCTTTATATTCGTATCACACATCCACCATAATCAGAATTTTTTGATTTTAATTGTGTTACATAGTAATTTACTCTTTGCAATGTACGAGTAACTTTTATTTAACTCTGCGAGGTGAGAATTGCACTTCCTACGAAATTGAGAAATAATTTTTAAGTGCACTGGAAATTTTACTCCGAAGCTGGTATTAAAAATTTACAGAAGTCGTTGAAATAATTAAAGTTTTCACTGTTATACTCCCTGTAATATCAAAGGCAATCCCTTGTTAGTCATACATTTGTTTTAGCACAAATTGTGAACTAGCTTGCCACCTTTTATGGTCTCCCCACCTCCGGGGAAGACCTGAATACTGCATACCACCACGCTGCTCCAGTGAGGATGGCGGGACATACGGGTTAGTGGCCAACCAGTGTTGGATGTTGTCAAACCACCCAAAGGGCCTCTGACCAGGTTTGATGACTGTTAACTATCGATAACAGGCGTTCAACTGTAATCTATCGTCAATAAAGATCTTACTTTGACCAAACAATTCTAGTTAAATTATTACTAACTTACATGTGGAATTTGGAGATTGACTTTTGATTTTTATCAGAACGTTTCTCTTAAAAACCACAACTATTAATACAAATAGCTGAAATAATATAATTATGTCCTAAGCTGTTACGGAGTCAGTCCTAGCACCTAAAGGCGAAACTACCAAAAATACTGTCTCACCGTCCTCAGGGGAACAATTTCGGTAGCTTAGCATTTAAATATTATACACACCTCTGAGACTTTACATTTTGCAAGTTTCTAATGTAAATTTACTTTGCTCCACCGGGAATCTTATTCTATTTTTCCAAGACTTCAGAAGTAGAGCTTTAACATCTCTAAGGAATCACTCTAAAATAATTTTGTTGAAAGATAACGTTACAAAAATGGTTGCTATGGAATAAAAACATACATTAAACGTAATAAGTAAGTGGGCTTATTACGATTGGACAGAATATTAAAACCGTTGCGGTGACAAACTAAAATAGTCCAAAGACCC
>DWQL01000380.1:0-15712 GCA_018231265.1 Noctuana haematospila | reverse complement strand
AGAATTCCATCTAAAAAAAATTTGAACATTTAAGAAAAAATTAAACTCAAAATTTAATATGTACCTAAAGTAATTTTCATTTCACAGAAAATAAAATTGATTCAATTTGATATAATATATGTAATTTAATGATACATAAAAAGCTCGCCGATATTTATTTCACTGTCAAGTTCAAACAAGTAGGTATAATAGTTATAAAAACGTAAAGAAGACTGGCAGTAAATAATGAAATTTATAGCTTACCGGTTCTAGAGGGAAGAAGTAATCTTCGGCCTCTATTTCAACATGTGTCCATACCTTGTCGGCAAACCCTATGATTATTAAACCTGAGGAATTATAGAATTTATGAGTACCTCATTGATCATCATTGTGTTACTTTAATTCAAAAATAATAAACAGAAAATGACTAATTAATATCAGAACTAACTCGGCTTAAACATTAACAAATATGGCGACTTACTAGTAAAAATCCTTCTGAACAACATTATAGCACACTACTGACCTAATCGCCGCTGCGAAATACTAAGAAATAGTTAAAGTTGAAGACTGTTGACATTTCCTAACAATAACTAGACTAGCTTACAGGATATTATATCGAAACACATGCCTTATCATGAAAACAGTGCGATCCACATAGGACCATCAATAATGCTTGAACAGGGTAATGAAACATTTCGTCAAAATCTTTATCTTATTACGAGTAAAAAGAAATTTCCCGAATTTTGTGCAACACTGGAATACCTATTTGAAAAAATATTCTACCATTTAAAAGGTACATTATTCCAGATGGTTATTGGCTATGCGTTATGTAAATGCTACAAATTAAATATAATAAAAAAATTTAATATATTTAAAAAAACACTAAGTAAATGTTTTGATGATATTGATATTTGCCAACTAGAGGTCAGTATAAAACGATGTTGTGACAGTACTCGCCAGAGGCCTACCACCTTTAAAATATCACTATATACATACTTAGTATAAAACCAAGTCGCTCCCCGCTGTCTGTCACTATATATGCTTAGATCTTTAAAACTACGCAACGGATTTTGATGCCGTTTTTTTAATAGATAGAGTGATTGAAGAGGACGGTTTATATGTAGGTACCTACTTATAATTCACTGATACTGGGATGGTACGAAGTTCGCCGGGTCAGCTAGTTATCTAATAAAATTAAAACCGAACAGTGGTCATCCACTGCTTCTTTTGAATGACGTCTAAACGTGCTTACAAACCGCAAGGACCGCGCGAATAATGCTCATCGGATATTATCGAAACCTCGCATCAACACTTCATCAAGATGTGGTTTGCACTTGTAATTAAATGTGAGTAAATTACTTGCGTGTTATCTATTAACGTCATATTTATTAAACGAGGTAACGAAAACAAAATTCAAAGTGTACCTACTTAAGTAAGTATATCGTTTCCGATATTATAATACTTAACACAGATTATACCTAAGACCCATATTGGTATCCCTTGAGAATCTGGAAAGCAATATCAAGATATCATTATTAGATTTGAATAGTTTTTTCTAAAAATCTTAATAAATTTAGTTAAATATTTATTTATCTCCTTTCATAATTTTTATTCTTAAATTTTAGAAGGACTAAAATACAAAACGTTTAATATACAGTAAATAGAACGAGAATTATTTCTGGTTCTATTTTCAAATTACAAATTTTCACTAATTAGGTACAAGTTTTTACTCGATAGGTCGATAGGTCAAATAGATTTTAATGCGCTTTCTTAAAATTTTGTATTTAACTAACTTGTTATTAACAATTAAAAGTCGGTGACCTTTCCAAAACTTTATAAATTATTACTCCGATTTTCTTAACGTCGAGAAATATTCGATGCGAAAGGGAGGATCAATTTATGAGACAAACAAGTACTTCGAGCCCTATGAATATTAATTACTCCACTTTCTTAATTAAAACCAGCTCAGTTCAAATTAGCATATACAAATTTGACAGACGATATCTATAGCGCGTTCCATTAATAAAATATTCGCAATCCAATAATTTATTTATGAATCTAAAATGGCTGCACGCATTACGTTAAATTACGAGTACATTACGTTATTCAGATTTTATATTGAGTATAATGATTTCCCCTGGTTATTTCTATATTTTATTGTTAAAACTTTCATGCAGCACATTCTTCTAGGCACGAGAGTTTTCGGTCGCGACTTGAGTCTGACGACTAATTGAAGTTCATAAAAAGAGACCTGGGATAAAGTAGGGCAATCAAAACTACAAAAATATTAAGAAAAAGCTTCTGGATAGTTATTGCAGGCTCTAGATATTTCTTAGAACACTGAACAAGGTTTAAAAGGTTACCGTTGTTAAACACTGCATTAATACTTTTTAGCCTTTGATAGCCTTTACCAACATACGGAACGTCTAAGGGATACTATTTAAAATACTTTTATTTAAATAATATTTTAAACTTTTTTTTAATTTTATTTAAAAATTTTTTTTAAATCTAAATACACTTTATTGATCCTGTACCTAATATTAGAAAAATATATTATCTTCCAGCCAATTTCAGCTAACTTTTAAACTCACTAACAGACGACAATGTTATGCTTAGTAGGTATACCTACATAAATATCGTCTTTATCTAAGTAATATTATTGAAATTTCTTAGTTATATTTCAGATATTTTATGGTGGCGCCTCATTTCGTCAGTGTGCGGTCATCTTCCAGATTATGTTGTGACACCATCGGTAGTATCATATTTCAATTATTTTATTAACCGACTTCAAAAAAGGAGGAGTTTCTCAATTCGACTGTATTTTTTTTTGTCTGGGGGTTTTTTTTTTTGTTTTTTTTTTGTCTGGGAGAACGGATTTGGATGACAACTTTGAAGTCGGTTTTTTTCATAACACGAGTAATAACGAGTATTATAATAATAATACCTATGTTCAGGGAAGAATGATGTCCAATGAGTTAAGAGCTGGCAATGACAAGCCCAGTGCTTGGTTTAGTATTTACATTCAGCTTATATATGCAGTATTGAACTGAAGAAGACATTATTTTCTTATCACTGATTTACATGTTTGTTTCAGAACAAAATCGATCAGTTTTGCACTTTAGCGGAAACTTGCATCCACGACACGGTAAAAATTTGTGGCAAAATGGGAGAGGACAAGAGGACTTTTCTAGACCTTTGTGACCTACTGGAGTTTGCGTGTGACACTAATCAAAGTAAATATAACAATCGAGTAATTATTTATGATTATTAACTACGAAACTATTTATTGGTATTTATTTATTACAGTTTTTGTGCACGTCGATGATATGGAAGGATGTCCGGTATCCTAGAATATTTTGAACTAACCTACCCGGATTAGATGTCCGGTATTAGAACATAACCAATGAACAAAACTTAATATTTTTAATACTATGTTCCATTATAGATGTTTTATTTTACCCTCAATTCCTTTCTCGCATGATAACTGTAACCTACGTAAGTAAAGTAAGTATCAACAAATATTTCTTTCTATTATCGAATACGACCTATACGATTACCTATAAATAGTTACCATGGCGGGCCGCCATTAGAACTCAACTTTGGGTGTAAATTCCATTTCAAAAAAAAGTTTCATTATTTACTCTCATAGCGTTATTCAGTTCACCTGCATTCTTTAATATCTTACCCATGAAAGAGGCAAGTGCTTATGCGCAGACGCAACTTTTTACGCAAAAAGAATCTTTACTTAAATATGTGTTTAAGTACCATTACGGTAATGTGCTTGTCTGACCCGATATACTACTGAACGAGATAGTATGATAGTTGATTGTTAAAGAGGACAAGAGACGAAAGACAAAGGTTGAACGAGTAACAGGTTAGGGCAGACTGGTAAGGTTCGATCCACATATCTTGAGGTTTCAGTTTCAACAATCCTTTCTTACAACATAGCCAAAGCGAATAAAAAATTATCTAGGTGAGACAGTTAAAATTACCACTATATTATAATTAGTGTAAAACTGTAGGTATGTTAAATTGTTTTGGTCACATCAGGAAGTCTAGTTTTGATTTTTGAGCGAACGTCACACTAGGTGCTTCGAAGTGGATTGTATAACCAGCGGAAGCTACGAACGGATCGGAAACACAGAACGTATGTCTTTCACGGTGCGAGCGCAACAACTACGTCATCGCTCAGACTGACATTGAAGTGTCAACGTCAGTGGGTTTATTTCCAACTACCCACTAATATTGAAAAAATATTGAACAATTTTATTTTCAAAAAATGTATTTAATTATATTCTACGAGGGCTTTCGCTGACATTTTTCTTTTACCAAAATAATACAAAAAAATTTAATTAAAATTGGAATTTATTGAAAGAATTTTTGTAAGTGCCTACTATATAAACTTTAACACAACTAACTGAACCTATATTGATATAAGTTTTCTAGCTAGTTGTAGTTAATTATAGAATTGTATTATAATAATATTATAGTAGTCATCATAATTATGTTATTGATCTAATTCTGCATTTAACGGATAGCTATAATAATATGTATATAGAACGGTAGTATCATATAGGTGTGAAACGAACTTATGAATACCAATAGCGGTTACGTACCCTGCAGTTTGGACGCATCTTTACACTGTGGTTAAGATAAGGTAAGCACAGATTAAACTTCGCTTAAGCAGTTAAGATTAGCATAAAACATTGGGTTGAAATAGTAGATTAGCAAATCTTGATGTTAATAAAGTAGACTAAATAATGATAACTTCATCGTTTTGTAACGCTGTGAGATGAACATTTTCTGTAACATCATCCTTTCACGTTTCTATTTTGTAAATATTTTCGCGATATGAAACTTGTATTATCGATGTGAAAAACTTAACAGAAAAACTTAGCCTAAAAGAAAATTTGTTAAACAACAAACTTAGTAGGTACAGAGGTAGCATTACGCTTAGGTATTTCACAATGAAATATGTATTAATCACTTAAATTGAATGTTATTATAATCCTAAGTAAATGTTATTCATGCCTGTAAGTAATTGGCGTGCTTACCTGCTAAGCATAAACTTTAAAAATGTAAAAAATTGAATCACAAAGTGTGTACGTCACATTCACATGTAAAGCCATCGTTAACCGGTCCGCGCACAACCGGGCCCATATAGTCCGTGAGAAAGGTACAATTTGAACAAGCCATAATTAGCGATCGCATTAAATCACGGCGAGGGCCGCCCGCGATTTCTTCGATTAGCCTCGAGGTCATGTCCAGGACAGGTGGATTGGAGGGGTCAAGGACATGGACAGGACAAAAGGTAATAAGGGCCTGGGTGTTATTGCGAGATTCAGACCTTATTGACTTATTAAGTGTCTACATACTAGAGAGGACATCGCGAAGAAAATTACTGTAACCTGAAGTTGAGTTCATGCACCTTACTCTACCTGATTTACTCTAAGATTAACCGTTAAATGAAAATTTATTCTTTATACTATTTACATGAATACTTACCTTAATCTATGAGGACTCTCGCTATCTACACTAACAGACTTTTAAAACATATGACCTAAATTTTAAAGAAGCACATAGAACTATAGCTAATGAAAACTTTATTATTTTACTTTATTATACGAAAACTTTCCTAGACACGGAAACACACAAGGGCACCCGTCTTGTAAGCGGTTAGATACCATCTCTATAGGGTCTTTAGGTAAACCGACAGAATCGTTGCACCCTGATTCTGTCGTTCTCGGTATGACCCTGATGGTAATCTGGAGCCCTAATAATGTTGTCGGATCTATGTCTTTTCAAGTTTTAGATGGCTTCATAGGCAAGGGAATGGGAGGGGGAAAGGCGCGGGGGGCCAACTAATTAAATTGAAAAGTTGATATAAATAATATCATCATTAAAACCGTGGGGTCCAGCTCCTTGAACCTTAGAAACGCCAAAGGCTCGCTTCTATAGCTAGTGTCCCTTTCTCAGTTGGAAGGACGACCATAAATGTACTCTTATGTAGTGCCTAGGCTGCTCGCATGTGGATTTGCGGAGATTAGTAGTTTCTGACTTCACTTATGAACGGATTTTTAATTACAGCATCAGTTTACTTACACATTTATTAAATTAATAGTTAACTTGTAGTTAAAAAAACGTTCTCTTTTTATCAAATCATCTTGAATAACAAGTGATCTAAATTAAAATCATAAAAGTGTACAAAATTGTGGCATTTGGGGACTTTAAATCTCTGATACTTATAGGTACAGTCTGTTCAAGTTTCATTAAAAATCATTAATTTAATTAGTTATTAGGTACCTACTCTTGGGGATTTTACATGCTCTAAGGGTACTAGGTATCTATAACTGATACTTATATTTCGAGAATTATAGGTACCTGTTGTCAATATTATACCTAAGCCAATCATTTTACACTTTTTTGAACTCACAAAGATGAAGTAATTTTGACATGACTGAGTTTAATAGCCTTATTCTTGTCAGTCATTAGCCTTAAATTGCAGAATATTGCTATTTCATTTAGTTTTTTTTTTCCAAAAAAAGTTTATCATAAACCTGTTGCCAGTTTTTTTTGGTTCCGCGTTGTTCCAAGTATGATGATCTTGATAACAATCGGTTAGCCTAATAACCTGCCGGAGCCTTTGTCTATTGTTTACATTGGGGTGGGCACGTGATTTTGGGAGTCACGCCGGCACCTTTGGCAGGACCTCCCTGCGGTTATTGTTAAATACGTCGTCATTGTGACGGCGCCAACAGGGTGTTCTAATACGTTAATTAGTTAAGGGTTATCGTGTGGGCACTTGAATGCGCGTTATGTTTTCGTATAATTGTTTTGTTGGTCTTTGCATATAATTTTCTATAAGTAGTTGTTGTTTTTTAAGTAGAGCATCTTTAAGCTATCGTTTATCCAAAAACTTTAATATCCACCCAACTATAGCGACTATACTTTACATTGGGTATGTTGTTTTCATACATAGTAGTAAGGTTATTCTTACCACCCATGTACCTACTAGTTGTGTTCTCGACAAATAACTTGTTATCAAATACCGTAGTGTAATTTAAACGATAAGTTTATATGTATAACCGTATAATTTGTTCGTTGCTACACATACCTAAACTCAGGCCAACAAACTGAACTTCAATATTTTAATGAAACGACATTTTGATTCCGCTAACCCGATCATTATAACTGACGAACCTTAACAACCTGACTCGATAAAACTATTCTTTTATCTTTTATCTTTTATGACCCGATATTAAGTAGTCACTGTATGTGGACTTCCACGTCCAACCTCAAACAGGATAGGACGATTTACCCCCATTTATCTCTGTAAGAGAGCTTACTTGACCCACAAAAATCGATATCTACTATGTCATTCGAACGATATTCTAAAGTCAAGGTAGTCAAAGTACTTTATTTGCATGAACATAGGTACAAAATATTAGATATTACATAACTTTAAAGTTAAGTCCGCCATGTTCCACCTGTTAAGGCATGCAAGTCTAAGCAAGACTAACCCCCTGTATGTAGCAGGGGACGCACGTGTCGCAGTTTAGCCGCGCGTGCGTCGCGCGCTAATGGTCGCTGTCGCCGCACCGCGCCTCGTTTGACGAGCCGACGCAAATTACGAACGGATTGGAATTAATACATTAACCCGACTGCCTGATAGTGCCTTGTTGATTAGACCGTCCGAAAGTAACTCTGTTTATTAAACGCTAAAAATTATTTTGATTATTAAAGAGTAGGTACGACCTACAGAAACAAACAAGCATACAGACCACCTGGTACTGATAACCTGAGTTCCTGCTCTACATTATATCGTAGAGTCCATAACTTAAGGTATCCACCCGGAAGTACTACCGAAGTTTGAAGGTTGGATTGGAATATAGAGGCAGTGGATGTGGTGTGTTTATACTAACGCATCCTACTTTATGTTCGATAACTATACTTTATACTTTTGTATAAAAATAAAGTATGCAACATGAATGAAACATTCATAATAACGAATTAGCTGTAAGCAAGGTGCTAAAAGCACATAAGTAAATATTTGGTTGGTAAATATTGTAAAATCGTAAATTAGAAACTTACTTTTTTTTTCCAAATAGGTACCACCTACTTTTTTTTTGTTAAAAATAGTTGGAAACCCTATGACGTCACAGTCTATATATTTCACAACCTTGCCAATGGCACAGATTAATTACCAACCAAATATAGATATGTAAAATAACCTAGTGATTTGAAACCGTTAATTAACTGTTCATTCAATATTTATTGAAACATTTTTTGTGGACGTAAGATTCTTGAACACTGAGACCGTCCGTTCCAAAATAAAAATAAAAAAGTTTGAAAATATCAAGGTGTTCCCACATTAGCGTGTAGATGTTCTGATTGCGCGGTTATCGCGTAGCGCGGGAGCCGGCCGCAGGCGACGCGATTTTTAAACTTTTTTATCCGATGTGTGAGACGATACCCTCGGGTATCAGGTATCAAGGATTAAGTAGATCTACCATTATTATCCTTGTTCATTTTACATATTTTAAAAATATATTTTTACGTTTAAATATCTACGTTTATTTTTAAAATAAAATTAACCACGTAAAAAATCTACAAGTTAACTTAAAACCTCGTAGCTTCGGGGTACACTTACATAATAATATATATTTCTAGTTAGCACGTAGCACTAATTTTTCATTGTACTGCTATGTATGATTGTAACGTTAGTTTAATTTAAATAACCTATGGGTAAATTTATATTTTGCGCAGCGCAAGTTCCATATGAAGACAAAAGTTTTGTTTCAGTTACCCAACTGTTTATCAGATTTGTCGAAGACTTTCGGCGACTTTCTTTTGTTTTCCTTTCTCTAAAACAATTTCCTGTTAATTGCCACAACACATAGTAAGTTTATAGGTAGGTATAATACCTACATTTCCATTGCCTATTTTATGATTAACTAGCTTATTCCCGGGATTTCATCCGCGTGGATTTCATAATTAATTGGACCAAGGAATCACGTTGTTCTATACAAACTTTTTCCCCCTTTTTCATCCCCTTAGAGGTAAAAATTCGGAAAATCTACAATCAGCGGTTTAGGCTGTGAGTTAATCAGTCAATTAGATCAGGACAAAGCATTTGATATGTATAGACGATTAGTAAGTTTTAAGACTGATACACACATATCATACCTACATAATATTTAAACCATGTAACAATACAATATGTAAAACTAAATAAATGTTTACCGGAATGTACGAGTAATACCGACTGTTGATCTATTTATTAGCACATGCTAGAACCTATTACTTGGTTCGTTGTCTCTACCAATAAATACAAAATAATAAACATGTTATTATCATAAAGTATGTGATACTGCAATGTGCTCTTTGTTTTCATATGCACTAAGTAGGTACACATTACATGCAATGTCATGACTAACATGCCGCACCCGCCGCAATTTGCTGGAATTAAAACAGCATACGTTACGAAAAACAAAAATTAAACCCAAGCCCTCGCCATTAAAAACCAATTAACATCACTAATCTAACCATAATAACACCTTCGCAAATCGTCACTGCGCATATCACAGATATATCAATAGCCGTCATCCACTCGATCGTTATATTAATACAATGCACTATCTCGTTTACGCAGAACTATAGTAATTGCGTCTACATTGCTTACATCTCTTTCAAACTCATTATATCGAGCAGTACTCCTTACGAGCAACTATTTCTATTTCGTTCACCCTGAAATAAGAACGTAAAAACGCGCGCTGCGACATCCATCCGTCTCACTCCCCCGCGTTATCAGAACCCTGAAATGAAGTCGTACTTTGACAGCTTATTTTTTATTTCCAAACGAAAGTCGCCTTTTTTGGGATGACGAGTCAAAAGTGTTTAAAACCGTTCTGAAATTGGATGTGTCCCCC
Organism: Noctuana haematospila; assembly: GCA_018231265.1. Taxonomy (NCBI): domain Eukaryota; kingdom Metazoa; phylum Arthropoda; class Insecta; order Lepidoptera; family Hesperiidae; genus Noctuana; species Noctuana haematospila. The sequence continues at coordinate 5,804 of DWQL01000380.1, read as the reverse complement.
ACGCGACGGGACTCGTTAAGGCGCGAGCGCATGTTTTTCGATAAAAAAGAAAATAAGGCGTGCGGGAAAGAGAGGCTTCGAAGGCTTTTTATAGTCGTCGTCCCGATGCGCTGGCGCACGGAAGTATCGGAGCTTCAGGATCGCTCCTAATCTCATTCTAATAAAAAGCTCACGCATCTATTGACGCGGTGTCATTAGTTCGAAATTTGAATAAAGTTTTTTTTTATAATGTGTTCGTTCGGAAACGCGCTGTGAGGTTGTTTAGTTGTTGAATTATGTTCGACACGTGCGGTTTATGGTTATTTTTACGGCTGAATATGACATTAATTTTGTGAAGTTTAGTGGAGAGGGTTGTTTTGTTTATTGAGCAATCATTAACACTTCAGCGGTCGAACTGTGTGGTCGTTTTGTTTTATTTTAATGATTAAATTAGATAATTTGAAATGGAATCTAATTAGATGGTGTTAAGTGACAGTATTTAATCATTATTAATTAAAAGGAAGACTTATTTTATCAAGATGTTTTTAAGGTAAGTTATATAAATTTAAATAATGTTTTAGGTATAGTTAATGGTATCTAATTTAACGCTTGATTGAACAGTTTTAATTACTACAACTACCATTACATAGAAAATTCGACTATGTGTACCCATCTTTATTGAGTAAGAACCTATATAGGTATTATAGGTACAGGTGCTTAAAAGGATATTTGTTTACCTAGCCGTATTCGTAGATTGAGCCTATAGGGGCGAAGAATATTTAGTTATTAACCCTATACCTAGACACCTAACAATTTACACTAGGTATCTCACAATGTTAGACGGCTGATTCCTTAGTTCCGCATTTACCTTATAATTAAATACCTAGTATAAAATAGTATAGTTTAATTTGTATAAATTTTTTTAATAATTCGCCCACGGAAATCAGAGACTTGTCTCTCTCTCTATTCTGTGAAATCGCCTCACCAAATACGATTAGATAAATAATAAATGACAATGACTTTTTCACAAAAACACTACAGGATTATTTTGTACAGTAACTGCTTACCAACTTTACAATAAATAAAACAAATCGGTTCGCTTGCATTAAACTGCCAACGCTCTAATATGGTTCATAATAATTTGTGTTTATATATACCTATATACCTAAATCATAATATTCTTTGTAAACCACTATGACAATAAACCATTTAGTATTGACTTAAAAGGGAATGGTATACCTACTTTGGTAGATAATACCTCAGTTAACGGAAGCACGCGAAATATATGAAAAGTATGAGAATGTAAAATTGCAACAAGACTTCTATCAAAAGAATGAATGTATGTAACAGCTGATATGGCAAACGTTGTCCTGCCATATTAATTATAATTATAGTCTATGTTACTCAGTGGCAATGTAGAATTCTAATGGTGAAAGAATTTTAGAAATCGGTTTAGTAATTCTTGAGTTAACTTTATACAAACATAGATACATACATAAATAGGTAGATATACTTCTTTCCTGTTTAAAATATTAATAAAGATCATCATCGCATGCTAAATACGCTATTTTGAAATGGTGAAATATTTTACTTAATTGACCTAAACTCTATGAAAAAATATTTTAAAATGCTATAGTTCAATATAATCTATTTAAAAATTAGAGCATGTAACAAGATTAATGTTAATTTAATTTACAGACGCGTTACGTATAAAAATTCATGAAAAATCCTTACTTCTATCTCTATATTACAATAAATATAGATATCAATGAATCACTCAACTCAAATTATTTTATTCATTACGTACCTATAAGCTACGCATTACGTACGTACGTAATAAGCATTACGTACCTATTTACATACACATAATTAAATTAAAATATATTAATCGGTTCATTGGCTTCAAGCGCCCTTTCGGTTATGGAAGGCCGGTTAAAAAAACCGCGTAAAAAAACTTTCGGCACTCCTTTATAATGATATCAGTTACATAATTGATAGATTGATACACATAATTAAGTTACAGTATTCGCTATGCAGTAGTATTCTGATAGTTAGCAAACGTGACAGCAAATTGTGTGCTCCGAAATCTATACATACATACATAGGTAAAACATCCTTTGTCCTGAATGACTGACTGACGCCTCAACGCACAGCCCAAACCGCTTATCGTAGCGACCTGAAACTTGGGGGTAGTCATCCGATAAAAAAAGATTTTCCGAAATTCCACCTCTAAAGGGATGAAAAACGCAATGTTTGTATGGTGCAACGTGATTTCCTTGTCCAATCTACTATCATTTTTTATTTTTACGTCCTATTTAATTAACTTAGTTTTCCATAAAAACATTTATGCTCCTACTTTTATGCTAGCTCTCTACCAACATCATGACCGGAAATCAGAAACTAATTTTAAACACTATTCTGGTAAACGTACAGTTACACATGTTATGCTCCCGTACTCTAATTATTCATAACCAGAAAACAAACTCATCTCACCATGAAAACAATCTCTCAATGTTACATAAAACCATTATTTCATTAGTGGAAAATATGTGCCGCCTTCGAACCGCTGAAATCAAGTTACATTGTTACCAAGGTGCTAAATGTGTGACGTAGTGGACGCGTGCGCCATGAAATAACATTCTGAAAACTGCCCGCATCATAGAATTAACAGCTGATACTCTATAAAAATAAGAACTAGAATAGTCTTTATAAAGGTGTTGTTGGTGCATAGATATTTTTGGCACGGTTGTATTGGACTGTTACGTAACTTGTACTTGCTGAAGTAACCTTGTACGGAAATAAATAATATATTTACGTACATTATGAAGCGCCATTTATTTCCATTTATTCTCGTATACACGCTTTTGCTCCAATCTTGTTTGGTCGTGATTCCGTCTTTACGTGAACCGTTTTCTTAGGATTGCAATTTTATGAATAAATCTGTTATTTAGTTAGCTATTTATAGGGAAACGAAATTGTACATTATAAGTACATTTTCCGTATAATAATGGCAGTTTTATCGTATATCATTATATTATTAGGATAAACAAAATGTAATTCTATTTACACGTGAGATTGACATACAGTTTCGGGTCTTAATAAACTTTTTATGCTATAAAAGAATTGTATTCACATTGATTCTACCTAAATACCTACTAACTAATTCCCCACACTCATGTGTAATTAGTATATTTAAAGATTTACTGACCACGTGCAATGAGGTGGCCTTTACCTGTTAGTTAGAGTAAAAAAATATGACAACACAGATAAGAACATCTTCAATAAACGGTATTTCGTCCATACAGTCATACAATCAACTGACCAAAAAATAAAGAATCGCTTATTCTGTTCCGACTTCAGTTGTTGCACGTCGATTCGAGTCATCGATAAACCACGATCGTTCGGATAAAATACTTTGATCGTCATTATGTCAAACCTTTTGGACTTTGATAGACTTATCGTATACGTCATCAAAAGCATTGCTTATGGGGGAAGAACCTGCTGATCGAACGAATTAGGTAATGTAGGTATCTCTTAAATTTTTTAAAAATCTTTATCCGACTGGCTTTACTTGTACTATGCTCCTCGCGATGCTAATAGTGCTACACTATATTCCTGTCCACTTTTCTATTCTTCTCGGCACTCATCGAGTCCATCATAGTGTATTCCTAAAGTATGTTTACTTGTATCGCTCTAAGTTATTGGTAATTTACTTTAGGGACTTAACATATACTACAAAGATATAATTAAAATATCATAATATCCAGAGTCTAGATTAAGCAAAAACATGATAATTTATCGTGTTAATTTTCAATAGATTTCATGTTACCAAGTTGAAATTCGGCAAATAATTCTAATTTCCATTACAAAACAACTCAAAGAGCTATTTTAATTAGTACCTAATGCATATATTACGAGTCCAAGAAATATGAATATCCAATAAATATGACGTGTATTTTTCGCGCAATTACTACATGTCTGTCTCATCACGCACGCAATATGTTTGTTTTAGTCGATGGCTCAGTGAAATTTGCTTTTTGCTAGCGTTATACCCCTTCTTAATAAATAAAGTTTTTACTCCATACATCGAAACGTAGAGAGGAATTTACACGCTTCGTCGACACATACACCGTGAAATGGCCACGTCGTTTCACGCCACAGTTATGTCAGGAATGCCCACTTTTTGTTCGCGACTACGACAAACGATTACCTATTACCCGACACGTTCAATCGAACTAAAAACTTGGGTCAAATCAATCAGGCTCGTATTGGTGATGTTGAAATTTCATTGGGACAGCTGTGGGGATTGGTCGTAGAAAAAGTTGGGAGGTTTCCGAAATTCCTTAGTGTTCTGTAATAAAAGGGCGCCGTGCAACGAAAGAAGCCGAAATCAGATAGTTTACGAACATTGACAGTCTATTGATTGCTTATCAGGAGATTTAATACCTAATACCAATAGTGATTTGCGATGACGACACAAAGCTTTTTACTGAAACATTATTAAAGTATCGTAATATTACTTTAAATATATCATAGTTCGACATTTTTTAAGTTAGTTTAAAGTAATATGATTTAAGAGATAGTTATAAGCCCCCAGTACTCAGTTCACTGAGTAAAAAAGGTATTTTTACTCTATTTATGTTTTTCATGTCGATTCAGTAAAATAATACATCAATCATGTTACATAGTTTTGAATTTGAACCGCCTTCTGTTTAAAAACAATCTATAAATAATGTTCAAAGTATTTCTTCGCCTAAAAATGGCTCAGGCAAAATAATTTTGGAAAAAACAATCAGTCAATCGAAAAATTCAATCAAATTAATAACCAAACGACACAGGCACCAATCATCGGCCATTTTTTCCCACAATCATAAGGATGCGCTCAAAAAACCTAATCACTCAAACAAAACAAATAAAAATAAACGACACAACAAAAGGATTCACGTTAAGGGTTGTCAACGCTACAACTACAACAAAAACTTAAAGAATAATAGAATAGAATAATGTTTATTTGCATAATAGTACATTACATCTTTTGGCGTGCAAATTCTAAATCAAATTCAAATTCAAAGTTTTTTATTCATCATACATAATAAGGTATTTGTGCGCTCGATGAACGTTAAACAATACGGTACATCAGCTTAAGGCGCATTTTTGGCTACAGATTGTAGTTACATATTTAAAACAATGTAGCTTTGTATAGTTTGTATTTGGTAATATCGTCTCATATTTGAGAGAAGACTGTTAGGACAGTGATGAGTTGATGATGAAGCAAATAAAAAATATAACTCAATAATATTCAAGTATATACGTAATTCTATATTTTTACAAAAATTAATATTTGCATACTTACTATTAGTTATATTCATGCTTCATAGTATCCACTTAACCCGAATTACTGCTCGCCCCACTCCCTACGAAATATAAAAACTCAAGTTTAAAAAGTAATCCATAAAATTCCTAATTAAGTGACAGCCCTACAAAAGGGACTCCCAGGTGAGATGAAAGGGTCCGCGAGTGCCGGTCGGCGGCATGTTAACATGCCAGGAAAGACTTCCTCCATTTCGGAACTGTTACGTTTAGAGACTCGTAGATTCGTTTGAAAACTCCAAAGGCCGACTTTGAGGCTCCCGTCTAAATTGTTGCATACCACAAAAAATACAGGGTACAAATAGTGTCATTGATATGGTAGGATTTGAGATATCGATTGCAGCTTAAATACCTCGGATAATTGTATTATGTATGTCATTATAGACATATACATATATAGGTACCTATTTAAACATCGTAGATTATTTATAGGTAGTTTATTCACATATCAAAAC
>DWQL01000379.1:0-15717 GCA_018231265.1 Noctuana haematospila | reverse complement strand
GCCGCTCGCCGGTCGCCACTCGCAGCTAATAAATTCGATTACACGGCTCGCGAGGTGTTCCCTCACAAAGAGGAACAAATTAAACTTCAACGCGATATTGTGCTGCATCACGCCGCGTTCCGGACTTAATTTATTAAATTATTACACAAAAAATCTATTTAATTATAGTCTATTTAGACCACGAATTCCAATTTGGGACTACGTGCCGCGTCACGAGGAACGTTAAGCTTTTTTTTAAGACGAAGGGTTAAAGAAATCTATGTCTCATAGTGTTCTCATTTTGGAATCTTTTGTAGACATATTGTATGTGTAATTGGGTTACACAGCAATGATTTCTGGTGTACACACATTCAATTCTCTATATTAAAACCCATTCTAATCGAACTCGTATTTTAATTAACGCTTTTGTTGGTTAGCTATTGAAGCTTCAGTACCTGCTGGCTGTCATAATGATTGAATATAAAATGTATCTAAAAATAATTCAAATATAGATGTTTTTTTTAATATGTTTGTAGTTAAATGCACAAAACATTAAATTTTTTTACAATCGGTAAATTAAATACACTACTCGTATAGATGTCAGGTTTGCATATAATAAGAAAACTAGGATTTACAAAGGCGGACTTAATGCCTTGTGATATTCTCTGTCAGTCTACCAATGGCGATGGTAAAAGCATGTTTTAGGTAAAGAAAAAAAGAAAATAGAACTATAAATTAATTTAGCTACGCTAATAAAGTGTCTATAAACGGTTAAAATACAAATAAATTTGCATATAGGTATGATAAACATTAGAATGGCTAGAATTATGATCGTTAGACAATATAACGCGGCTCCAGTTGTCATCATTACAATTAATGTTATCCTCGGGAAAGATTCCACTTCAAATTCGACATCCCGAGATGGGTCCAGCGGGCAGCGCGGGATCGGCACCTGCGAGGTCGTCGACCCCCGGCCGACTCCGCCCGCCGCCCGCTCCGCCACGCGACCGCCCGAGGTTGCGGAACAGGTGAAGGAGTCATCCACGAACCAGATAAATAAGAGGAGAAATGAAAACTTGCATTGTCGCCAGCAAATTAAGCCCTAAATGAGACGAGGGCGTATAAGCAAACGAGAGGAACAGGGGTGAGTGGGGGTCAGAAACAGGCTACGACATTTTCTTTTAAGAAAAATTGTTAGTTACATTTCGCTTAGATTTTACTTAATTGCAAAGCGCCATTTCGTCAAGGATCTAATTTTTTCCAGTGATAAGAGAATGAGGCAAGTAATTTATTTCTTGGAAAATTTATAGCGAGTAAATATCTTGCGAATGACTTCCAGAGTCTCGCGAGCTTTAAATCATACTCTCAATTTAAGGTTCATTTATTGCGTGTGCTTGTAGGGACTGGTTGTGCGGCGACGGGTTTTTGTTCGGTTCGTCAGTAGCCAGCACCGGCGCGGTACCGCGGCGCACTCGCTGCCTGCCCGGGACTGACGGGGTGGAGGCCGAGACTGCGTTATGTAATTATTATCGAGCGTGGTACATACGAACGCGGCGCAGGGATTGTTTGAGCGGATGTCAGGGCAAAAAAACTTGTGAGTTTATTAAGCGTTTATATTTTTTTATAGAATTATAAAATTATGAATACTTACGAGTACATAGACCTATTCAAAATAAGTATCCATATTATTATCAGTACAAAGTAGATACATTGTATAAGTAGATTTAATTTTTTTATGAATCTTGCTGTTCTGGGACTCTACTGCGTAAATTGATTAACTCGAAGGGACATCTCATGAAAAGAATTAAAATATTCGTTTAACTTGCAAGGAACATTTCGTTTAGTAAACTACGTAACGATCACTAAAGTTATACTTTACGAGTATATCTTATGAATCTTAAATCTTCCTCGAACTTTAGCAGTCACATATAGTAATTAACAATAATCGTTTTGTCGAGATCCATTATTAGAAAATAATAACCAATAGCACAGGGTCGTGCATCAGTAAAGCTCGCTTCACTAAAGTGTAGGTACAAGGAAATTACTGTGCTCGGATGTTTACTGTTTACGTCCTATGCATTTAGTTTTACGACTTTAAGAACTTGATGGAAAATAATATGTTTCGCATTGAGTGTACTATAAAATGAATTTGTGGATAACAAATTTAATCCTTTCTATTAAGAATTCTCAAGACATTAGCGTAACGATATTATATTATGTATAATTACTAATATTAAGATCAACGTTGCAAGACTTTCTATCGTTGTTAAATGTGAAGCTACGCTTTTTATGAAACTGCCAGGAATGCTGATAATGTTTGTTAATTGTTGTGTAGATAATAAATGCATCGTTAACCGTTATTAGTAATCGTGTACGAATAAGTAAACTATTGAATAGATGTTGTCGCCTTCCGCGTCTTGTGTTCAATACAATTCCGCATTCAATATGTATAATATATATTTATATTGCTTATCCACATACTGTGAGTAATGTCACATATCAGCATTTTTACACAAATTAACGATTTGAAATGATCTTTATATTGAGGTTTCTATAGTATGTTGTGCAGTTGCTGCAGAAAACGTAATTAGGATTAGTTACAGATTTATAGTATTAACTATATTGCATCATTTAGATATGTTAAAAATATTACAAATGTATGACTGTATGATTGTAACATAAAAGACAGTTTAATAAATGAAAAACTAATTATTTATTAATAAAAATAAAAACTTGAAACACATTATGTCTTCTCAAAAGTAACTTCGTTACATGAGTATTATAAATGACCCATAATATTATACAGTATAACAGTGACTCTAGACTACCTGCAGCACGTCGGTCGCTCTTGAAGTGATGCCAGCAGCACGCAACATGGCGCAAGTGGCAATACTCCGTGGAGATGGTGCGAAAACGCGGCCATTTGTAACGCACGTTATTAGCGATGCGTTGCGCTACGTGCGTCTGTAAATGTCTACTAGAATGTACTTGTTAATTAAATCAATGAACCATATTTTTGAGAGAAACAATCAAATCAATGTGGCAAAGTTTTATTTGTTTGCCATTATACATAAGTATAACATCATAATTATAGTTAACATCAGGTGGCCCGCATTATCGCCAGCTTTAATAAAAAGTTTGAAAATCTTTTCTCAAACACGTCTCTGTGAAATGCAACATCTCGTGAAGTGTCGCATGTAAACAGTAATATTGGAGTCGTGTGCGATGACTGGATACGAAGATCGCTCCCACACGTGTGTAGGCCAGCAGCAGCTGGGGTGACCAGGTTGTAGAGCGAACATGTAAACATACAATACTCAGATCAGCGAGAAACAAAAGATACACAGGGCAACCTAATTTATTAAAATTTTTAACTACCTATTAAAATAACGAAATAAAACAGGTTTTTGTTGACCTATTTCGGTTCTATGTATCTGATAATATGATCCACCCAATCGAGATCGAGACTTTTCATTCAGCACTACACTTATACAGCACTAGCGGCTTGTTAATATTCTAAAGGTGACTATTTCTACGAATTTCAGGATATAGTTCTCACATACGAAACCCCTGGTCACCCTCCAAAAGATGGTATCGCTCACATTAGGCCAAATGCGTGTCTGACGGCCGATAAGCGAGCGTTTGTCATCAGTGACAGTTGAATGTGATACGAACATCTGCGTTGCTAGGCAACTGTTAGGAAAACAATAGGCGATCGAGCTCGCCGCCCGCCGCCGACTGATTGGGACTATTGAGATGCACTTTATGAACCGTAGAAAGTTTTGATAGCGCTTTACCAACATTTACTGATGTGATAAAGTGAAGTATTATGACGAGTTCGGGTTTATGTTATTGTTCATACGTGACGTGATTGTGTTGAGCGTGTGTTGATAGCTTTGTCTCAAGGGCCGCGTAGTGGATAAAATCCTATCTAACGTTGTATGTGGCACACCCTGCAAGTTTCAGGTCTCTACGGTCAGCGGTTTAGGCTGTGCGTTGATCGGACCACCGAGTGCAAAATTAAACCGCGGTGAATATACAGTAGGGATGCACCGACCACACAATCGACGAGTCGCGAGAGAAACAGCGAGGTAAGTGGGCAGGGACTTAGTGTGGCCGCGTTACTCGTCATGACGCTGGTCCTGCCAACTGGGGCCTTATTCACTATGAAATTAAAACACGTAACGCGGCACGCATTATATGATTTTTCAATTCCACGCATAATGACGCACATTCCATATGGTCGGTTGTTTGCGATGAATGTAGCGAGTGGGAAACTGTGTGGCCGTCAGGGCGCTACTCGTGGCAGAACGAAGAGCAAAGCGAGGAGCGTAGTGTAGCCAACATGTTACATACAGTTAAAAAACCCCAAGTTTGATTCTAAGAGTCTCATAAGCGGGCTCTTTTGAAACGACCGCAAGAGCCGCAAGCTGGAGTAGGCGCGCACCGAGTACGCCACGTTGCGGAATGTGGCGGAGTTCGGTCGCGCTCGTAAACATAACCGCTCGCGATGGCTGCCGCGACTCGAGAGGGCCGGCACACACTGATAAGTTAGTGAGCCCCTTTGGCCCCTTTATACCAGCATTCAAAGTATCAATCATTAATCCTAATGATGAATCAGAATTGTCCCTAGAAAGCATTGTTATAGATATGTAAAACAGACTCAACTAGCTCTTGAGATTTACTGCAAACGTGAAAGCATTACTAAGTCTTTGGAATCAAAAGTGTATACCTATTCAGCATTTCAGCGTGTACGATTTATGCGCGGATGGTGAATGTGAGTGTGAGTGGAGTCTAACCAGAAGGGACAATTTATACTTACTATACAAAGTTCTTGAAAATTAGACAAATCATCGCCTTTGTACGGAAACTCTGATCTGAAAATGGCACTTTCGGGTTCAAAAAAGGCGAATTTATTTCATGTAGCATATTGAAAAATTTTCTAGCATACTCGCAACATTATACCCAGTCAATGAGCACCGACCCCATTGCAGTGAGGCGGCAGTGGCGTCGCGGCCCAGGCAGGCGAGCTCATTGGCCGCGGTCCGCGCTGCTCGTAAACCACCGCCATTGTTTACAGCCAAACGATCACGACACTTTTTATTTAAAGGTTAAACTCATGTGAAACGAACCAATAATATTTTAAAGAAAAAAAAACACGAAATTGTCAAAGTTTTTATCGCAGTCTCAATTCATCGCTGATCTCTTCGTAACTAAAGTTAGCGAAGTGGACTAGCATCGTAAGTATCTTCAGGACCCAGCAGTGAACAATACGCCATCAGTCGAGGTGTACAGAAAAACACGACAAGGAGATAAAACACTCATTGTGCGCGATGTGCGCTGCCCTCTCGCGTGTTGAGCGCTTTAGGGATCCGTTGTCAAATGAGGAATTGCTACTTCCGTATCAGTACAAGTAACGATCTTCTTTTTGTCTTGTTTTTTGGGTTATTTGAATGAATATAGTCATTGCCGTGAACTAAGTTTCAACACTATTTCTTAAGGCAGTGAGATTTTTTTTTAGGTTAATTAGGAAATAAACATAAATATTCGCCCATATGTATAATGAATAAATGATTTGTTATTATTATTTTTGGGACAAAACTGCATATTTTCTGTAAAACGCCAACCTATATAAAGGCTACGGAACTCTATCGCGGATATATCCGGTACAATCTTGGTCGATCTTTTTACACATAAAAGTCACATCCATCATTGGAAGCATTCAAGCAGTTTTTGCAGAATATCGTACCATCGGAAACACCCACTCGGTAATCGTTTTTGCGGCGTTAAGTTTACCTTCATAGTTCTATTCAAAACTTAGAATTTTTAAGATCTTCGAAGAATCGAAGTAACTTACCTAGCGATTTACTGCTATTAAAAAATAACCACCACAACATGACAACAGAGCCAGACGCGTAGACGGGCTAACAACGTCTAACCCTCATTTGCCATCCATTATAATAATAAATAGCTGATTGCAATCGGCTGTAATCCGCAATGACTAAGCGAAGTCAAAATAAAAATAAAATACTCAAATATGAAAAAAAATGCAATTGAAACATCACGGACACTAAATGAAACGAATAATCAGCGAGTAGCAAACGCATGCGCATTAGTGTGACACGAGATTGTTATCGGCGTAATAGCTAAGGCTGCAGTCAGACCAGCGGCGTGCATGAATAGAGTCAGCAAAAATAAATAAATGAAAACGAAATAAAACAGAGTTACTCTATATAATAGGCAGCAGTAAATATAATAATACAAATGAACTATAATTTCCAATCTTTTCGGTTATCGTACTTCTGCCACTTTACCGGTGGATTACTCAGCAGTTCCCTGAATCCTCCTACTAAGCTGAGGCAAGGCATCGAAGGGTTTAACTGCAGTACGAATCCTACAGTGATACCGGGTTGCTACTCCCATGATATCCTCCACGTTACAAAAAAAATGCCTTTGCCACCGGACTTACTTCTGCACTCACACCCAAACTGGTAGATAAATTAAGATTTCTGTGATATTAATACCAGTGTGAACTAACCTTAATATCTTGTTTTGTTGCACAATGCGCGTCTCAAGAATTAACGGCATTCGTTTTCATACTCACAACGGTCATTAACTCTCTTACCAAATGGGCGCAAGATGGACCTTAAACTATCTGTCCTTCGATAGTAAATATATATTTATTATAATTCACTGCCCATTTTATGAATAAACAGCTATAGCGAACTGCTCCTGACGTGGAGTGACCTACATGTAATTTTTAAACGAATGTTTCAAAACGAATTTAAACAAAAATAATTACTTCAGTAATATAAACAACGCTGAAAATAAAAAGAACCTTCACTAGCTACCTACTCGTATCTACCTTCTAAATATAAATTTGTTACGTAGAAAATAAGAGCAGTGCTCCTTAAAAATACTTGTAATAACATGTGGAAAAAATAAAAATTGCGATAAAATCAATGTTAATACAGTATTTCCGGTTGTCGGTTGCAATATGCTTACCGAATTCTGCAATGTTTAAAATATTCTCTGACATTCCCGGCTCCTATTTTATTGGCATTTCAATGTGTGTTTGTATCTTACAATAATTTCAACAAATAAACTTTGACGTTTAGAATTAAAATGCACGTTATATTTACCAGATTTACTCGTAGGGTTAGCAAAAAACCTAACGCGAACATTATTTGACGTCGATCACACACGCGTCCAGCGCGTAACCGATCCCGATGAGGCGGTCATCGAGGCACGTCGACCAGTTTCACATCTTATTTAGCCTCCATCGGCATATCATTTCGTATCCAATCAATTCCCTTCAAGCAGCAAATGACTCGACCTTTGGGAGCAATGATAATTTACGAGGTGATTAATAACTTGGGACATATTAATACCATGAGACTATTGGGTGCAGCGCGTGGTGCAGTCTCTTTGATGAGACGAGATCTTAATTAAGTGTCAGCAGCTCAGCTGTTCTCAAAGTGTATACGAGACTCTTATTAATCTCTGAAAAGACTGAAGTGCCTAGTACGAGTAGATTTATTAGTTCACAGTTCCATATCTATACCGACTGTCACGTAGCAAGCATAATATACTAGGGACCTGAGCTTCTTCCTGCCCTTTAGAAGGAATCCTAATCCAGTAGTACGATAGAAATAGATAGTGGTTTATAATAGGTCTATATGTAAGTAGCAGAACTTATACAGTTCGCTCGGGGAGGTAGCACTGCCGCCCTATCTACCCAACATGAAGAAAGTCTTGGGTCAAGCTCTTGTCCTGAAAGTCTTTATTTGAGGCGACCATTTCTAGGACCTATCCTCTGTTTAGGGTTGCAATGTAATTAAAATATGCAGGGAAGATAAAATATTGTAAAAAATATAGACAAAAATAAATATGAATGGACAAATAACTTAACCAACCGCAAAGGAGAGTAATATCTACTTACTGTCAATATAAGAACAGTCCTTCTCTTTTGTTTGTGCTTATTCATATTAAAACTACTGTAATTAAAGGGCTTCTTATCATAAAGATTGGCTCCCACTGGACTGGATGGTGGTGGGCGGAGGTCGATCGCGCGATTAGCCACTGGCCGTCGGCCCTATCGCCGCTAATCTATCATGTTATTGGCAGACACTGGCAGCGGCAGGTGCTGGTAGCAGCGCCACCAAACTGCTCATTAACCCACATTCTTTCGTGTGATCTAGTTGGTATAGTTTTTATGGGTTTCTGATTGATTTTTTAGCTCTGACATTTATAACGATTTCACAAGAAAATTTAAAATAAATAGGCATACATGAAAATTATTAAAGCTGGATATAGTGACAGGAATGGTGAATTCTATTTTGAAGGTTTTACTGAAATTACACATAAACTTTTAATAAAAATAATAAGTTTAACATACAATTTAAGATACTTGCGTCTCTGAAATTGCATGAATCGCTGAAACCTTGAATCAACTACAATTGTATGTATAGATTTTTATAATTTGTTAATTGACATGTTACTTTTAAAACTGAGCATTAATATTTAGGTATTTATTATTATTATAATTCTCCATTATCCTAATTAGTGTATCTGGTGAAGGCCGAGAGGCGCCGGCGGGCGGAAGGGCCTATCGCGCGGAAGCGGCCTCGATACCCGCTCAGCCCGACTTGTGTGTTCTACATGGTGATAAATAAGCACTTTGCAACCATTTTTCAGTACATTTATAGGTGATATAGCTTGTTCAGTTGGCCCAGGATTCACGGCTGTCCCTTAGCAAGCTTAGAACCCGTCGTGAAACAAGCAACTTACGACTATAGTATAATATTGCGATTAGATGATAATTATACCTACTTTTGTTTGAGTCGTTTATCAGATCTTAGTTCTTATAAATAGGAACCCATCGACATACGATCTCAGATAGTACTTCTATGTGCAGATTGGACTTGAGTGTCTGTGCATGCTCCTTTGCTACTCTTTTTTTATCTTTCAACGGATATAGAAAACACACGGTAGAAGGGTACATTGTAACGTTGTCAGTCTCAGGAAATGGGAATGGGGACGCCTAAGTAATCTCGATGCACCGTGCTGCGTACGTGTGTACCAGAAACCCCGGCACTGCCTATGCAAATGGCATCAACATCAATTTGCGCGGTAATTTCCTGTCTCGTCCGCAACGGAACACGAGCGGCCCGCCGCGGCCCGCTAGTCACGCGGACGCAGAACTCTATTCTAGCGATCTTACTAAGTTTCATGTTAAAACTGACAGAAGGGAATAGCATTTCGTTTATACGATGACCATTTTGACAACATACGAGTACTCACAAGTCGACAAGGGTTAAAATCAGTTTTATCTGATGGTGTTTAAACTTAAAATAATAATATCCTCAGCATTGTAGGCTTTTAATTGAAGAAATCAAAACTGATTGGGGAGTGACCAGTTTATGTAAATTATTTAAAGAGATGAACTGTAAATGATGTCACGAATTTTAATGAAAAGACCAGCAAAAATTATCTATCATAATATATTTACGAATAGGATAAAAAAATCTTTATAATTAGATCGAAATATTTATTGATATATCTATCAATAATGCAGTCGCAGCACTAGCATACTCCTAGGCCCGGGTTCAACGCATGTGTCTACTACAGGTATAACTATATACCTAATGTAGAATTATTCGTCATATACCTAGAGCGCTAAAATTTCCCCGCTTCCCATCTATGAGCCACTACAATTTCTAGCACAGGGCCCCTAGTAAACGCATCCCCGGTGTAATTATGTCCGAACAAACTGACTGCATGAACCATCAATTTTCTTGGTAATTTTCCAGTGACTTCTGCCCTCGGTAACGGGTGCGGAGATCGAGCCGTCGTGCCTTATCGACGTCGGCATCCACTGGCATACTCGTACCTACTCATATGAGGTACATATACTGTGCTACATCAGTTATGTCTTACTATAGCATTAACAGAGTGCAATCACTGTCCCCATGTCTGCTCAAACAGGCCATACATACTACCTCTTCTTAGTCATACATACTTATACTTATATTTTTAGCGAATTTACTAATCTATGTGGAATATTACCATGATATACAATTTTGAATTACCATAATTTAAATTTTATATAATTCGACGTTCCCTGCGTACATAAAGACATGTCTAAAACCGAGGTACCTATTCAGGAGAGCGTGATTTGTGTTCAAATCGCTCTAGAAGTAATTCTAATTCAACTTAACTTAAATTTTTGTTAACTAAATAAAATCGAAAAAACTTCATGTTTTCAAAAACTCAACAGACCCTTGACAAAGCGTAAGATTTTTATTTATTTATCAATAGTCCTTTTGATTTTTGTAGGTACTTGAAATTAATTTGAGTTATGAAATAGTTTCAATGGCTAAAACAAAATTTATAAATATAATATCAAGGGATTACTTGCAGTCAGTAACCCGATGTAATAAACCCGTGACATAATAAATATACAAGCTACAAGTATTCTAGGAATCATTGACCGCCACATGACCGCTCAAAACGAGACGAGAGATCATGCCACTTTATAGTGTAATTAAAAATGTACCAATAAATCCAGTAATTTAGAAGATAAACGGGTCCATTTGGCTCAAGAGCGTCACTGCTCGATTAAATCTCGTTAAATGCGAGACGCTGACGTTTTATTAGTATGTGACCAGTAAACGAGTAATTATGAGGTAAATGAACTGGACCATGTTTAGAGAAGTTTCGTCGAGTGCGGTCCGCAGCCGCACAACCGCTACAAAACGGTGTGAAACTATTACCTGTAATTAAGAACTTTACACTTACGTCACCGCCGCGGTTCCATGTTAACGACCGGACTAAATGTCTCAATTTTTTCGTTCTTACAAACATTAGTTCTGTGTAATAAACATGATTGCGCGAACATACTCGTAATTCTGTTCTCCGTGTAGCGTAAACAACAACTGTCGGTCTGCTGACCACATAACGCGTTTTGCTTTGTCCACTTATGGTGAACTGGTTACCATGTCAGTACGCCATTCGAATGGCCCTTCCTGCCATCGATTCTCAGCAGAGCAGACGTTGAAATGATTTTGAATTTTAAATTTTTTGTTCCTGGTTTGGGTAACAACGAAACAGGGAATCCTAGTGGGATTATGAGTGTGAATATAATATCGGAGCGGTTTGATATCAGAGTTAAAATGTGTTATTTTGATTTTAGGGTCGTTGTCGCTTGGCGCAAACGTGTCCTTTACTTCAAACGAAATATAAAATTATGCAAACTTAATTTAATGTAGATTGCTTAAGTGTCAAATAATTAGTGTACTGTGTCTCCATTTAGTAGATAGGAGCAATTAACAGCCTCATATCAAGTTTAAAAGTTCAAGAAGATACAGTTTAAATATTGAGTTTTTTTTTTGAAATTTTTTTCCAACGATGTGGACAAAAAATGGTACTATAACGGTTTTGCTATCATCATTATAACCCATACGTTAAAGTCCCCTGTTAGGAATGGATCGTATTTGGGTCTTCTCTTGAGATGGCATGCAAGCAGCGCATTATTTCTAAGAACTTCAAGAAAACTTACTTTCAATAAGTAAACCACATAATGTTATAGTGATAAAGATCCTGTTTATTTAAATGTTTCTGTAATTTAATAAAAGCAAAGCACCCGTTCAATATTACAAAATGATAACTACATTTTTCAAGTTAAGCTTGAAATCCTAATTTTAGTGTCTGTATCCTGCGTGTTGCAAGTGGCCGCTGCGGCTGATACCATAGTGTGCCAGTATGTTATCGACGCCCACGGCTCGCTCTTATGTCATAATATGAACCCGGTTTATTATTTGTATAAATAGCTGACACTGATAAGTTATTACTTTGCGGATTCTCCCAGTTGCAAATTTTGTCGGTTACCCAATTTCGTTCGCAGAACTATGAAGCCGAAGGTTAGCGGGCAATATTCCCAACATAATTCGGTTATCATGACATGACGTGTTAATAATTTTATGTTACTGTAAAAAATTTAATTAAACGTAAAGTAATTTAAAAATTGTATGTACATTATTATTATGTACAATGTTGACGTGGTACAATCTGTACAACTCACTGAGAAGTACAAACTACAAATTTAATAATCTTGACGATTGTTCTAGAATGCAAGAAATGATTAGAAGAGTGAATTTGTGCCCTTAATCATGGCCGCCGCTAAACCGTAATAGAACTCTGAGAGGTTCATCTAACGTGTGGTCGCTTACGGTTCGCAGTTTCGAAAATGTGGCGCGTAATGGCGCTGATGAGAGCGCTCTTTGCTTACCAGAAATGCTTATAGTTTCGCGTCTCTCATTCAATTTCCCGGGTCCGTTATGGGGAATTTCAATCTGACCTCACCGCGAGCGGGATTAACCTCATTATAGCGAAACAGCAACACCGGCGGCCGCACCGCTATTTGTCAAAATAAACAGGGAAATTTGCATGGTCATTAGTCATTTACACGCTCGTCCCAATCTGAACTCTAAATTTGAACCCTGAAGATTTATTATGCGGCGGTTGCGTGCGAGGTTAGGTCCTTTAGGTAGCTAACGATTTTTTCGGCAGAAAGTTGCGAGCGCCCGCTGCGAGATATATTGCGGAGTTTCGCGGAGAACGCGAGCAAAATAAAATGGGATCGTTCCCATGCAAGTCACAGCGCAGCGCGGAGAGGTAAACTCATGATAAACTCGCGCGGCCGCCGCCTCATTCACCGGAATGGATCTGCTCCGCCGATAAAGCCACTATTAATAGGTCAACAAACATATTTTGACTTGTTGTGACTAATACTAAGTTATTTGAGTTAGAAAGTAGCCGGGACGCTGCGAAATATTCCGAATGTAAATTATGTAGAGTCATAAATTTTGTTGAATCGATATGCATACGGCGCAAACGGATCAGGATATTTTGTCTACTGATACGCATCCACTTAGTATTTTTATATAAGAACTGGTTTTGGAAGTAATATATCTCGTATTCATAGTTGCTTTTTATTGCTATTTTTATATTTTTTATTGCTCCTGATCACGGTCCCGTGTCGTCTGTTTGTTTGTGAATTTCGTGTTCACGTACGAACCGGCGACCCCGAGTACAGAGTATCCTAGATACAACCATTGTTTTTTCTTTTCCAAAGACAAAGCTGCAGTGAATCACGACAGGCACGAGTCTGTTCTGTAGTGCGCGGGAGAGTTGAGGAATGCTGCTCATTTTATCACAACTCCCAGCACACGTCGAGCAAAACGACCGCACTGCTGATGCATCGATACACTCCACTCTGTAATGAGACTCTTTAATATATTCAGCGATACGCCGCTCGCGATGCTGCAATTTATACAAATTAAATACGAATAAATACAAGTAAATACCACTCACTCACATTAATTATGTTTAATTAAGAACTAATTTGCTTGAATGTTAATCTTGTTATATATCATTCTATAAATTTATCCATCTATGTTTTAACGTCAATTTATTTGTAAAAATTATTATGTATTTTATATCTAACCGAAGCTCGATATTGAGTTATGCATAATACAATTATATTAAATAAGCGTGTTTATAATTGAATGCTTTATTACCCTTTAATGGCTACAAAGTCCAATGAAAATATGGTTATTCATCGCCCCTAATTATGCGGCCCCCAATTTAACCGTGTCATTGTGATAAGCTTTTATCGCCCGCATATTTTGATGGCGTGTCACCTGCGACCGACGACAGTGGTCTCCCAGCGCATCGCTGGCATAATCCGCCGCCGACAAAAAACGACAACCATCCACCTTCCGACGAATTAACCAAAGATAATCCCCCCTCGCCCACCCCTCTCCCTCCTCGTCCTTAATTAAAACGTCTGACGTTGAGTTTGATTACGACCCGGTTCACTGGGATGGTAGAGGCGCATCTTCATAAACACACAGGTTCTGATAGTTTCGTAAAAAATAAACTTTCACGGGATACATTACCAACCAGCCAACCTCGCACTCTCAAAAGTTTCAATAGAATATGAAAAGGAGCAGTGACTGCGATCCACTTTTAGTTAACGATGGAAACGCCAGAGGCGTTACTAGTCGATGTGTGTATATGATCGAATTCGAACATTGTTTTTCGTCAACTACAAATATTCATGCCTTAAACACTTACATTGGTGCTCAGAATGTCGCAGAGGCAGGCACGGGCCGGCAGATGGCGACTGTGGCGACGGTGGCGACGCAGCGCAGCGGCTCGAGTTACGGGCCTACCTGCCTGCGTTGGCGTTTATTTTTCCCCGCAATCGCCGTAATCCCGATCACGATACATTCCTCCCTCATTACTCAGGGCCCCGTATCGTTATTTATTAAAGGTCGGCAATAAATGAATCTCCCAGATAGCGTATGCTCGTATTACATTTTCTATTATTGCGCGCCATTTATTAATCTTCTGCGCAACCGCTTGAGGATTTACAGCTCGTGCTTTAATTCGTATCTTATTCGTATCGGCGATCTCAAATAAAAATATAACTTTGTAAACTTTTATTTAGGTATATTACGCTTATAATTTTATTTCGATATGAGGAGGGTTATACTGCTTGTTGTAAAGCGATCCTGTTCGGAGCATAAGTAGATGGAGACGGCATCTAAATTGGAGCTAAAACTTTATAATAATGAGTAGCTTTAATTCAATAATGGACGCTACTTTTTAGCTTTTCGATTTTTATATTCTATGTTTACATTTATTTATCAGATTGAGTCATTACTAAGTTCTCAAGACTGAAATGCACAAACAACTATAATTATAGTTGTTTATTAATGTCAGTGTCGATATGGCTAATATTATTATACATACTAGCTGACCCGGCAAACTTCGTACCGCCTAAAAATAAATAAAAAAGCAGTATATTTTTATTTGTGTTAATAAATATATTTTGTAAGTTTCAAGCGAACCGGGTGAAAATAAAAAAAGTCCATACAATTTTTCGTCGTGTATCCCTACGGAACCCTAATAATTATAAGTAGATCACAGTCAGACTCACAGATACGAGCAAGTCTGTTATTGCGCTTTGACCAATTTTACCTAAATTAATTCACTAAAAATACAATTATTGTCTTATTTTCTATTCGATTTTTATCATTTTTCAAACAATACAATAAGTATGCTTATTGTAATTTTTTTTATCTACTACATTTTTTTTACCTATTTACAACCAATATTAGTTTCTAATGCACCTATCAGCAATGTACTACCCAATAAATAATAATAATACCTATACCTGAAACTAAAGATCGCATTACTGTCACTGCAACCCATGCACATCCACGTCTAACCCCAAACAGGAGAGTAGGTGCTACGGCCTACGACTCAGGACAACGCAGGACTAAGCACCGGTTTATGATAGGTTTGTCTAAATTTATTCAAAATTATGTTCTGTGAAATTGTACAAATAAACTAGATATATTATTTTCATTTACTACAACTACTAGGTATATATTTTAAAATCAATTTGAGTTTCTGAAACGTAACTTTTTAGAAACACAAAACCTGCTATTTTAATTGTCAAGCAAAAAATTTAAATCATTGATAACCAATATAACAATCAAATCAATGAAAACAATAATAATACTTTCACAAACTCAATACCTACTTAATAGACACTTGGAAACTTATTTAACAGTTCATTACCCTTTCAGAAACCGGTGGTAGAAACGTCAAATTTAAGAGCTCACATGTAGGTACATAGGATAATTTCCTATTTTAAATTGTACT
>DWQL01000378.1:0-15720 GCA_018231265.1 Noctuana haematospila | reverse complement strand
TCAGAAATTAATATGTTAGAAACTGGTGTCCCACATGGGGTGAAAGGTGGTGATAACGCAGCAAGTCGATTATCAAACAATAGAGAATGAGGTAATATTTCTCACCCAAATTCAACCGGAACAAATGCATTAGCGTTGATGGGTAGGTATATGTATTTAGGAATTCCTTTTTGGCAGCGCCTTCGAAGGTTTTTGGAGAATCGTTATTATTAGTATCAGTATTGGAAAAAATAGAGAAGTGATTTTAATTATTTATGTATTTTATATATAAAGTTATTATAAAAAATAATAAAGAAACAAATGTTTACATAAGAAAAGCGCCAGTATTCGTCGGATTATTATAAGAGAAAATAGTATAAAATAAAATTATGAATAATAAGATTCTAGAAGATGAATGTGGATTCCAAAACAGTACAGAATTTTCATAAAACATCTACTTATATTTTAGCAGAAAAGAAACATAATGAGATAAATAATGCATTTACGCTTTTCGTAAAAAAAAATATAGGTATCACACGAGTTTTATCTAAGATAACAGTTTGGTTTGAGTGTCTGACCTCATTGTACGCTTTATCAGGACTTTTACAGAGTAAACATATTGATGACAACAATATCTAGCATTAGTATATGCCGTTTTTCAAAAGTTGATATACCTAAATACTGTCAACAATATGCAGGGTTCCTCATCTTGCGTGCTGCCGTGAATCAAGCCTTGTTTAAACTACTTGTGTTTCGATAAGGGGTCTGGATGCCGAAGAATACTTAATTTGACGTGATCTCCTCAGTCCTCATGAGTAACAATGTATGTACTTACTACCTCCTGTAATATTTCTCTTCTATTTGAGATTGGACGTGAGTGTCCATGAGTTGCAGTGACCACTAAACATCAGGTGACCTGCGTGCTCGTTTACTCAATATCGTGCCAGCTTTTAAGGAGTACAGTGACGTAATAATATGTGACTACAAAAGAATTATTCATGACATGTATCTATTCAATATCGATCAGCACAATACCCACGACACGACCCGCACTAAAACCAACACCGTTATTGTGACCCATCTTCCTTCGACGGCGTCACGCGAACCGTGCATGCTCAGTAATTATTTTAAATAGGGTAGTAGGTTCGTTGCAATGAAATCAATTTTACAAACACATGTTGTAGATTTATGTTTTTATCGTGATTTGCGTCATTAGCTCTAAAAGCTTTTATAAACAGCATTACAAAAAGCAAATCTGAACGCAAATATTAAGAAAAATTCAATGTTACTTTGTGATAGAGGGACCTAATATCGATTTATAAGCCTCTAACAACCGTAATAACATTGTTATGTTTCTGCAACTAAAAATGAGTACTCTATTATTGCTTCTAATCTAATTTATATTCTGTGAGCAATCTGAATAGACTATAAAAGAATAGTAAGAATTTATTAATTATATTACAATTTATATTTCATGTCAACTCGCAAACAAATCATTGCGCTCGTAAATAAACGCTTTAATGACCAATTTTTTGGTTCCAAAATATTAAATACAAGATCCTTGAGGTGCTGAATATGGTCGTGGACCTCATAATGTCCTCTGGTGGGTGGCCAGATCGGGTTAGTGATACCCAATTTAGAATTGCAACTTCGCCCACATTCGAGTCTGGCGAATTTTGACAACAGACAATTTAAAACTGATTTTATTTAAGGACGCAAAGGTTTCGAACTTTTTATAACAGGAAAGAATAAACTCATAACATTTTATTTCATTTACGAATTACATTTTAACTATTGATTCGTTTGCAACCCTATAACATCTTTCAATTCAATTCAATAGGCGCCCTTTTGGCTAAGGTAGGCCGGGAGTAAAAAGCCGGCGGAAAAAAACTCTCGGCACTCAAGTGTATAACAAGTTATTAACAAATTATGCTTTATATATACTTATTTTTAGCTTGTTGCGAGAGGCATTCTTAATGTGTCGTGTGCTTAAACGAATAGTACCTATCTAACAGCTATATATACTGGCTACTGACTACTGACTAATTGAGGAATGCGGAGTGATGGTCGCACCACTTGAGTCAATACATCGCATATGGATGTTATGTTAAGTTTTTAGTGTTCATTCTGGTTCATAACGAGAATATAATATGATAATGCAATATAGATATGTATAAAACATTAAAACGTATGTAATGTAGAGGGCATTTTATTATGTTTTATGTCACCGTTTGCTTTTCACTCTCGTGCTAGCGGATATTAAATTTATTTCCATCTGCATACATTTATGTTTAAATATAAATTGGTTGAGGCCGCCCTTTAAGTATTTAATACCTTGTGTTGGGAAATAATATATAATGGGCTAGTTGTCCTAACCGCGGGGTCACTAGCTAGATAGTTCAAGCTCTGAAGCCCTCAGTTAGTCGCCTCTTACGACAAGCAGAGGAAGCTGTAGCTGTATTTTGGTCCCAAATTACAAGCACAAGTAGTACTACCTATTACGTATATTGAAAAAATGTTAACCACTATTACATAAGGTTAACCACTTGATTCAAGAACAGAAATTACATTGAGTGGAAATGATTCAGAGTAATTTGGTAACTGTTACGCCTACAATATCGTTTAGTCCTTTGATCACTGAACGAAGATGAAATGGAAAGCTATCTATCAAAATAAACATATTATTAATTGGCTTTGAGAGCCACTTGAGATACTTGAATTTATTGGAACAGAGTCTGAATGTGGATGGTACATACAGAGTGGGCGCAGTTAACTTTACGACCAGTGTGGTGTAGGTAGTTACCATGCCAGTACTCCATTCGAAGGGTTCGATTCCCGGCGAGGCAGTAGTTTAAATGATGAATTTAGACTTCTGTTTGCGGTCGGTGTGTCTTTGTGTGTGTCCATGGTATCCACGACATAGAAAAACCTACTGTGGGGCTGTGAGTGTGAAGCGTTATTTATTTATTATAATAATAATTATTATTTTATTTCACATAATACAAAGTATAAGTCACCACTTTCAACAGATTAATATTCAAGCAAACTTTGAAATATGTATACAAAAGACTGACATTCACTCGCATTAATTTTCAACCCTCTCCCTTATTCAATGTCGGCTAGACAGGACCCTATAAGAATGATTGTATATAATACACTTAAAAATAATGATGGTAGCTCTCCATTCCATGACTTTATAAATTCCAACTTTCTCTATTTTACTCTACATTTATGTCTCCACTTTATTACATTACGCAAACTGAAAGCAGTCGCGAAAATTTTCTGAAATTTAAACCGACTTCAAAAAAGGAGGGTGCAACTATCGAGAATTTGGTTGGGTATCCCTGCCCCCCAACCTGCCTACGACCCTTTTCATGGCCCACAACTAGAAAAGGCCTGGAGCATACTCCTTCACGCTGCAATTCGGATTGGTAGAGGTATGTAGGTCGTTGTAGGTATGCTCATTGAAAATATATAGGTACATACCTGGTTAATGTGAAATAATTTCGATGTTTTTATTCGAAAGTTCGTACTTCAGGATAAGCCAGAAGTAGGGGATTTATGGGGTCCACGAGGAAAACCATCGAACTGTTAAATTCATATGCATTTGCACTATACATGCATAATAATGGATTAAATGGATAAATAACTTTAGTGCGGTGTATCGTGCGTTGTGAATCGGGCGTGAGTCGTGATAGTCAGCAATCGTGTCATACAATTAGGTACAACAACAGTATGTTTCTTTGAAATAAAGAATTTTATAAATAAATAGATATATATCATAAACAATAAAATCTAAAAGTGTGTCCTAGTAGAACGTACCTTATCTTTATCTATTGTTTATCTATATAGAAAGATCTATTTATTATCTCTATGTAGAAAGTGCAAGTACCTTGATAGCTCAAAATACTTTGCATAGTCACATTTCGTAAATTCAAAATTCAAGTATCTATGTTGGTCCTGGTTTACAAGGAAGGAAAACTAATTATTGCCTCTTATTGTCATTAGGTAGTGTTTATTGTTTTAAATGTTCGCTCTAACAAACATTAGGACATCGTTTTATATGTATGTAACGAATGTTGTGAATCGTGATGACAGGTGACGGTTACCGCCATTATCTCGTCTGTCATCATGTTCAATTACAATAAAATTGTACAATTTGTATGCTTACCGACCGTACAATTTAAAAAGACGCACAATGGAATGAATTCTGTTAAGTAATACTTAATATCTATGAATATTTTATGAGTTGAAGAAAATTATGTGAATATAATCATATAGACTACTGGGTTTTTAGTTCTACGCCATCTATAGTAATATAATCGACGACATATTTAGGGGTATAATAGTATACAGCACTACATAGCATGACAACAATATTCGTATTCAACTAAATCAAACTAAATTTTGTTATTACTGTCCATTTGTCTCATAACACGATAGGTCCATAAACGTAACAGTGGAACGCCATTAGGTAATTAGTTGGCAATGCTCAAAATAGGCCAACTCCATTAGACGACACTCCCAAATTGCTCAGCTATATGTTTCCATAAGGAATTGTTAACCCAAAACGTTTGTTTATTTTTCAGTAGTACAATTGTAAAGTAGGCACATAGATAACAAGAGAACATTTTAGAGATTTAAAATAATCAATGGTGGAAATATTCAATTATTTTAAAGGCGTTTAGAAACAGGCTCAAATCAGGATCAATCGATCATTTCTTATCATTCATTTCCCTTTTCTCAATATTATGTATTCGTTATATTAAGTCTTATTTTTTTCTCTTTTTTAACTTGTAAGTAGGACTTTGTATGTTTACCGGAATAAATGTATTTTGCTTCTTTCTTTCCTTAATAGGTAAATAAATTATACATGTAAAGCGGATACATACGCACATCTAGGTTATGCCAATAGCATGAATACATTTCGTTTCCTCTCTAGTAAATATTTAACTAGCATTACATAACCGTTAACGGGAGTTTTGCGGTAGGTTTCGAGTTGGAATCCTGCCAACGTCGAGTGTGGTGCAGCAGTACACCGGATAATTGAATTGCGCCCATCGAGACGGACGGGACGGGGGTTCGAAGAGATGAACATAGACTTTAAATGAAACAGAGATGAAATGTATATACCTTTTGTTATAGGAGGTAGAATTTTTCACCGCCGCGCGGCTCGCCATAGAGCAAGGCTAGTGATAAGTTTCGGTCGGTCTATGGGTGGTGGAGATTCTGTTTTTAAGACAACTTTATTCCAATTTGGATGTCCATAGGCATGGATGACGACTTAACGTGGTCTGCATTCTCCTACTTTATAAAGGTTGACTGGCATGCTTTTAGCTTCAAGTCCGCCTTTATTCTAATACTCTGTACTAGGTTTAGAACTTTATGTTTCTTTACACAATTCTTAACTCATCAACGACTCATCAATTTCCACGTGTGTTCTATTAATTGAGAAACTTCGTTCCCATATTGGTTTCAATTAATAACGCCTCGTAAAGCTCATTCGATTATTTATTTACGAGTGTTCACGTTACCTAATTGAATTGTCAAGTAGAGCTAACAATTAATTACAGTTAACTAAACCAATTAATTGATTAATTGTACGTCTTGGGTCAACTTCTATTTTTGTAATAAGACTGTTTATGACTTATAGGTTGTTTGTTAACAGGATCTGTTTTTTTTCTTTTTAATTTTAATTTTATTAATTAATTAAATTTTATTGTAATGGAAAAGAAAGCCACATGCTTTCTATGAAAATTTCAAGTCTCTACAAGATATTGCGGTTGAAAAGATTCAGTCCAGCTAACAGTGGAAGGCTAAGAGTTGCATAATATATTTATGGTTTTGGTTTTGAGCATGTTAAATAGTTTTGGATATTGAAGAGGCTTTTTCATTTAACAGGTAATTTTAGCGAATTGATTCTCCGCATTGTTTGTACTAAATTATAACGGTACATATTATCACTATGTTTATTTTGATCAGAAGTTTTTCCACTGTCTTCGGAATCTTTTAGACTTATAACAGTATAAATATCCGCCCATCACCAACCTTCGAAGCAACTTACCAGCACCGCGACCTACTTCACGCGAGAAGATAAATGATCTATAATGCGGCATTCTATGTAAACAGAGCATTATCGGTAGAGCATTTAAAGTGCAATATTCAAATAAACCAGCTCTGTGGGCGGCAAGGACATGTGTGGGTGAAACGTGAAGCACAATTAGGGAGTTTGAAGACAACAACTTTGGTTATAATTATCTAGGTTTCAAAGCACAGATGCATTGTACATAATGATTGTATTGACATGTGTAACCTAGCATACAATAGCTAGAATATCTTAGATGGATACAAATAAATTATCTAACGCTAAAAGTACTGAATAAGCATTATCGTTGCTTCTATAGCGGAGATTTCGAGGCAGTAGACAAAGTAGGCACAGCCAGTACTTGTACCAGTACCATTATCTCGTTGGAACTCCTTCAGTACAGAAGGAGTTCCAACGAGATAATTTGAGATTTACTGCAGTCACCATTTTCAGAGGCAACTTTTTCGTAGGTATGTATATTGTCCAGATCTATATAAACAACTCTAAGTAAGAAACACCTTAGATTCTCGAAAATCTCCATAGTCTCTTGTCAACGACAGTCAGTCAAAACTCTCTGGAGCTTTTAACTCTACGGAAAAGTAGCATATAATTTAAGAATCTCATTCAGTTAAACAGAATAATTAAAAACGAAAGTGTTATTATCGCATTGCAGTCTCACAAGGAAGTGATTATGACTCAGCCTTCGATGTTCAGCACATTTATGGTCTGAACGTCTCAGTGCGTGGGCAGCGGCAATCCATTGCCGATCTTAAACCTTTATAATAAAACTTAAATTTGATTGAAAGCTGTTTTAATAACTTCATGGTTCTCAGCGAATAAAGCATGTGTGACAGACGGTTTTGAAAGTTAGAAAGTGTAATGATTAATGCATTTTTGAAGTAAGATCGTGATTTAAAGTTGAGCTTTGGCACAAACAAGTATTCTTTCAAGCCAGATGGAACAACGACCGAGGGAGTAAACGGAAAATCGGATAGCACAATGTTAGTGGATAAGCGGATAATTTGGAGATACTCCATATGGTGGGAACAAAAACAAAAATATGGTGGGAACTTTTTAACCTAACGTTCCAAGTTTTTCATCAAAGTATGTTATTTGCTGCGAAACACGACTAGAGACTCGAGACTCTTCCCGACTTCAAAGAGGAGGTTCTTTCTATGTATGTATTTTATAGATTCTCCACCACTTAATATCTGCCCACAATGCTCGTGACAAATGAAACGAACCGACATTATTAGACATTCTCCTAAGAAAAAGTTAACGCTTACGGGGTCAAGTTACCGGTAAATCACCGAAGGTCATGAGTTATTCATGGTACCGTGACATTGACACGGCCACGTGGACCGTTGCTAGGCAACCGTAAAACAAACAAACATTCACCCCCGGGGTAGTTCTTGAGTTCATTCAGTTTTTGCTCTGTTGCGGAACATGTGAGGTGTTAACAATTTCGTGAGGTCTTTGATAAAGTAACAAGTGAATAAATGCAGACTTATGAGTATTTTTTATTTGACGAACTGTGAGTTTGGACGTTTAAGATGTTTATATAGAATGTCCATTATTTCTTAAAGTTTCTAAGAGAACACTGCGAGTTTAAAACAAGTAGATAGAGATATACTACAGATCAAATTCCGTAAAGGTCTCAGCAAAGAAATTGCAAATATATTTCAACGTCGAAATATCAACCGAACCAACTTCGCTAAAATGCAGACACACAACGGTCACCGGTCCCTGGACCACGTGAATTGGTGGGAGCCATATCATTGGAAGACTAAACGGGCACTTTCATCAATATCTCTGGAGGAAGCCGATCCTTCTGAGATAAGGAACGGGTGGCTCACTTTACCGGAATCGAAGGTAAACTTAAACTTGCGCAAACGGTATCTTTTTCAATAAAACTGTTTTTTTTTTCAAAATTTTGAATAAATAGCAAAAACGAGCATGCATCTCACCTGATGTTAAGTGGTCACTGCAACCCGTGGACTCCCACGTCCAACCTTAAATAGACGAGAAGTCCCTCAGAGATCGTAAGCAGATTTGTTGCTATATACATTCGATACTCATGAGGACCATGTTGGTCGCTTCAAATAATGTTTAATATAATGAAATATACCATTTTGTACCTATCATAGCAATCTCTATAAAACCAATTGGATAAATTGAAAATGGTTTGATGAAAAGGTTCTCGACAGCAGAACGATTAAATACGTCGAAAGTCGAATCGATTTTCATAGAAAATACCATCAAATGTATTATTCCTGTTGAAAAAACTTCTTTTAAACCTTGATACTATTAATTTTCAAGTATCTTTACAATAGTATTAGGTATCTGTTTTGTCTAGATTATATTATTATCTACCTTTGAAATACAATTACTCTTCTTTTTTGTCTAAATTATACCTATTACTATCTAGCTTTGAAATACTTAAATCAAACAAAAATTGCTCTTCATACTAAAATCTTAATTTCTCTTTAGAATTTTACATGGATCCCTAATGTTTTATCGGAATATGTATCGTTCGTGTATAGTGACTATTAGCTGATACAATATTTCAATGGGGCAGTTCAAGGTCTCTGACCGATGGCATTAACCACGAACATCTATTTCAGGTATTCGATAAGTTTGTCCTTGGTTCAGTTATTGAAATTTTATAAAACTTATGGTATTGATTCCCGTACTATACCTAAAATATGTCTAAACTGTTTTCTAGAACATAATATGAAGATATCTAATATCAAAATAGCGAATATTGCAGGCCTTTTGGAAGACCAAAAATAGGAACATTGCCACAGCAATTTCTCGAGATCTCTATCACCTTGAAGTAAACATCTAACCAGAATACATTGCCATAACAATAACCCACATTATGAATTATACAGTAAATAAACAATAACAAACCTTTTTTGCCGGCTGTGTCAGTCTGAGTCACCCGAGGCCGTATGTAAAGTGATGTAACTAAAGATATCGTAGAATGCCTGTTATGTAGCGACCTAGCGACTCACGACGCGACTGCCTACTAGCAATGGTGACTAACCGTACGTGCTTGCATTGTTTGGGTTACCTGAGCACATTCGATTTTATTTTCATTGGACACAATAAGGATAAGGACAACAACAATAAGGATAAGGAGAGAAAAATATTTCAATCTGGAAAATAAAACGTAGGTAAATTTAGTTTTAAAAACTTAAATAAATATACATAAGTAAAAATTTTATTTAATCTATTACGAGTACATACTTGGTGTTAAAAATGGTTTATATTATGTCATCTTAAAATTGTGAAAACTGTTAGTTTGTAATGTAACTAGCGGGGAATCAGTTTATAAATTAACGAAAAATTCTGAACATTTTTGAACAACAGAAGGATAATTCTTGAAGAAAATGAGCATCGGGGGAGCTTATTTTCTTTTAGAATTGTCCTACCACTCCAATAAGCGACGCTATTTAATTTTGACCTTATTTAAAAATATAACCTGAATATTTCGAAATGAATTTCATTAAAGGTTTTTTCGTAAATAATATTGAGTTTGAACAATCAACCCTGCAATAACAAGACAACAAATCATAGATTTTATGGTGAACGTTTTAAAGATAAAAATCACTACGATGGTCGATTAAGAGCTATCAGTCTTAAGGTCGATGACTGCGGTGAGTCATATCTTCAGGCATGCCTTGTATGGGCATTGCGGCTTAGCTTAGATGTTATCCTTGAGAAATGTATGATGCAAATCTTCTATACTTGTCGTATAATAGCCGTTGCAACCTATTGCAATTTTTCTATCGTATATGAGCAGCAATTGAGCATGCAGGTTACTTGGTTTTAAGTGGTCCTGCTATCCACTACATTCACGTCCAACCTAAAATAGGAGAGAAGTTCTATCTAAGGTCAAGCTGAGGCGTTGCTACTCATGAGGACTCAGATGGTCGCCTCAAATACTGTATCTCCGGCATCCAACCTCCCCAACCGAAACACAAGAACTTGCCACAATACTTGCTTCGCGTCGGGCATAACTATCTAAAATTAAATATAAAACGAAAGTTGACTGAAATTTTACTTCAACTCCAAATAAGAATAAATATGCTTTGCCAATTAATTATAAAATTCATAACCAACTAGTTTGGCAACCTTTCTTAATAAGATTACAATAAAGTGTCTATAATAATTTTCAATTGCTATTTCAATGTACCTACTCGTAACATTTATTGCGAGATTAATACATGCATCGCCTCGTGAAACGTCAATTACACTTCCACGCTATTGTTATCGAATAAATAATGAATTATTTATTATTATAAACACCTTTTTTTCCTTTCACTTTGCTTATGGAGTGAAATGGAACATAGGACGCCGGCGAATGTTGGTCCATAATCATTATGTTAAAGCCCCTGTGAGTCGCTGTACCGTGACGTCCTTACATAGAAAGTAAGAAAAAATAGGTTATTTTTCCGAAATACTAGATACAACAATTCAGTAATAATAATTACAACGAGACTTACAGTTTTTATAATGAAAAGAATAAAAAGAAAAGAAAGAATGAAAAGAAAAGTGGTTGACTATAAATCCTTCTCTCTTTGAGTATTTGAGAGGCCTTGAGAGTCCACCTTGAGAGGAGACTCGTATCAAGTATCCAATGAAAGAATTAACTTGGCAAGGACCTTTATTTAAGCGGAAATACCCCAGTGCTGCTATTGCTACTTCTTTGAAGAGAAAAAAGCCCCTTCATTAACCCCTCAGAATGCAACGTAAGTGACAAGTGATCAGCAATCGTGGGAACGATTGAATGGCGTCCGTGACACGACGCGTCCGCGAGGACGAAACCACGCCTTTCAAGCGGAACGTCGGAAATTGTATTGTAATTAAGTGACTTGTAATAATGCTTCATTAAATGTTTCCTAATAGGATTTGAAATAGCACTTTGTTGTGTAAGATTTGTTTTACTGTTCGTATAAATGAAGTTTTTTATTGGGATGTTATACAGCTGTCGCGTTGTTGACCGTCTTCTGACCGAAGAGAAATTTAAATTACAAATTGTTTTATTCCAAGGAATATCTTAATCATAATATTGTTATAGGTACTTTTTGAAAATCAAAGTACAAATTAGTTCAGCCTCTTTAGGCTATGGATGGCCGAGCGAAAAAAACCGCCGGAAAATTTTATTCCCCTAATTCACCGATCTAATTAACGACTTCGCTACCCTGTACATTTACAAATAAAGGTATTTGTGTTTGTTTGGTTGTGCCAAGGTTCAAAAGTACTGTTAAACCCAAGAATGTTTGCAAGTTTAAAGGGACCGTTGTTTCAATTCATATTAATCAACAAGTGGATGTGATTGCAGAATGCATGGCCTAAAGTATAGGTGCAAATGCAAGCGTGAGCGGGTAACGCAGCTATTGACGAGTAAAATACGTGTTTAAAATTGTATGACGTGCGATGTTATCAGGACTAAAAGGAATAAATAGTAGTTAATTTTTTTTACAAAATGGTAATAATAACCATGTGGTCCTTGGGGGTTTTCAGAACCGGGCTGCATTCGGACTGCATGCTACCTGTTAAATGGCAGTTGTAAATAGCACGTCCGATCAAATACGAGTTACTACTCGTCTACTTCTGAACTATACTTAGAAGAAGAGGAGTGTCTCCCAGTAGTCTGTTCATGGCAAGCCATGGTAGAACGATCTCCCATTATAGAGCTGTGCAAGATCTATTTTCTCTAATATAAGAAAAAAACATGTACCTACTTATGCTTGCTACTATTCCCGCTACTCTCTTTTACTTGGTACACAGACGTCTTAACTTACGTTGCGAATGTTAATTGAGGCAAATTACTTGTTGAACAACGTTCGCTAAGCAGGGCTCGGTGATGGTTAGTCACGATTGCTAATTTGTTACGCTCTTTTAACTTGCAGTTCTAATCGGAAAGCGAAAATTTGCGTATTTTTTTGGATCTCTGAAAATCATGTTTGAGTGCGGATGACAAATTTTTCTGTTCTGTAAAAAAATAAATGAAATTAGGCGAAACATTTTTCAATTCAGTACAAAAATTATATACTACATAGGTAGGTATATAACACACGATTTAATTTGATATAATGGCAATTTTTTTTTATTGTAATGCATGCTTTATATCTATATATTATGAGGTAAGTACTTACTAAATTTAGGCTTCCTGCTGACCATAAAATACTCGATGGTTAATACAAACATTCGCCAAAAAAAAACAGGAAGCTAGAATAAATTAAATAATGTCTTAACATTCAAACAATAGATTTGGTTTCGTTTAAAGTTACTGAACGAAATCGAAAACAATGTTTTTTCGCCTAATATCTTGTCCTTGCTGTAACACAATCTGCCGGAAGCGCCAGTCAATAGAACAATGAAAACAGTCGGTTGGCAGCTTGGCAGGTTGTCGCCGGGTGTGGGCGCCGACCTCCCGCTCTCATAGCTGGGCTGACAAATCATAGACGGAGCGATTTGCTTTCTTCTTATGTTTATCTTCTGAAGCCGAAAATGATCATTTTGATTTAGCATCAACCTACTATATTTATGTACCAGAGTGTAGAATCAACGTTTGCGCACGCAAACATCCTCAACCGACTGCTTCAGCAATACATAGATGGCAAACCATTATTTTCATATGTCATGTATATGATGGTCAATTATTTTCATATGCAGGTAGGTATTATGATGATATCTAGAGTTTCCGCTTCGCCCATAACTAAAACCGCGGTTTTATATCCTGATTGACGCATTCGCCTTGTAGGGAAAGTTGATTAAGTATTGAGAGCAGTACCTACAAGGTATCGATAAAATTAATCGGTTTATAATAATGTCCTTAATCGTGGTCTCATGAGCAGTTGCATGAAATTATAATATTATTATGATTATGTACATATCTTTACGTTGTTGTAATATGTTGCTTGCTTATAAGTCATTGCTTTATTCTTATTCATTCATTCATGTACATTTATTTATCTTTTTGTTGACATTTATTGTACTCGTTTCGTCTGTGCAGTTTCCAGGTTTCCACAGTTGTCGAGTTAATGTTGGAAATATGTTTGTCTGGTAATGGCGTGGTAGGTACCTACCTATCTCTAGGTTAGGTAAGATGTAGAAATAATTAATGAGAACCCACAACAAAATATTTTAAGAACCCTTCATTTACCGATTACCATATTCTACTACTAAATAAGGCAATTTAATTTTTATTTTTGATAACATGATCTATTAAATGCTCTTACCACAGTCGAACTATTCATTTTATCAAATTAAATGCCGCTAACCTTTTTCAAAGCAATATCCTTATCTTTATTGGTGCTCGATAGTGGAAAGATAGGTATTCCTTTGATAATACGTTTCCCAAGAATCTATTTTAAGCGATATTGTGTGAGAAGCAAATAAAAGAAGTAACTTGAACTTACTTCCCACGACCGACGACCGTCGCGGCTGGCGCGCACGCGGGAAACAGCGGTTTGCATTCTTTGTTGCTAAACATGAAAAATAAACTTAAACAAGCGGGTAGTGGGTTACAACTACAATACTCACAATATTAGGGATAATGTGCAATTTTCTTTATGTGTCCATGGAACCTATGACACAGGGAATCTTAGCGTGGGGCTATGCGTATGAAGCCATATTCTTTTAACTTTATTTTTTATGCAAACTGAGGCGTAAAACTTCATTTGTCCACAGGCGAGGTTTCAACAGAAACAACTTCAGGAGCGAGAGCTAAAGATTGCATCGTTGTACGAGGCGCAGCAGGCCAGAGCGCTGGACCGAGTTAGGCACTCTCCAGGGAATGGAGTAGCGACCAGTCCAACACCACAGACCGCGGCAGCGCCACATAACCCAGGGAAGGTTTGTACCACTAGGAATGTCTCTCTCCTACACTTCTCCACACTCCACTCTCTACTACATAAGATTGAAGTAGCAGTTGAGATAATTATCATTTTTTATCGCATATGAATACGAAAATTTTGGCTGTGTGTAGGTTATTTTTAACTGCAACTTCCGAATTCTTAGGTACGCCAAATGTTCGAAGAACGTCGCACCAAGGCGGGCATAGACAAAAGCTATCCGCTACAACCTATCCACAATACGGAGCGGACACCGCCGCGGAAACCGCTGCCCAATGGCTACGCGAAGGTCACCAACAGTTCCACAAAAGTCACTATGGAAAAGCGAAGTATCAGTAAAGCAAATTCCACTGTTAGCTCGCATACTGTAAAGAAGCAACAGGTAATTTATGTACCCTACTTTATTAATCAAGAGTTGGACCGCGCACTCCCATCACGTTAGCCAAAATCTTTGGCCAAAATGATTCTAACTGAAAGTGGAGAAAAAGCGCCTTATCAAATTCTTTTTGGATGACCTTTAAACTATTATTCTATCTAGAAATTCAGTCGACGAACCTTTTTTGCTGTTGGATGATTGTAGCAGGTTTAAAACAATGATTTCTCTTTTTAGGTGCAGAAATTGGACAATAGAGTGGAAATAGTGAATGGATCCGGCGATCTGAACCACAATCATGAGATAGATTTCAACTCCGTAAAACACGTAAGTATAATTAATACCTAAGTAAGATTATACCACCACGCATGGTTCGTATACATAAATTTAAGAATTTGATCTAACAAAAGCTCTGTATTTTTTTAATATTCACTTATATACACTATAGCTTAAAATGTCCGCAGATTGACCACAAATTAAATAAATTTGCCTAAATATGCAATGCATTTCCTGTAATATTATTACAATGTTACAAAAACTTTATATCACCTAAACCAATCCTTTTTCAGCTTCAAACCAATGGTGACATGATGTCTTCAGACGAAGTAGACAAAGCACATAACAATTATCTTCTAGAAGACGAAACTTTCCCGGAGGCCCTCGCACCCATACCTACTCCTAGATCCCCTGAACCAAAAGTGGTCACCAAGAGACCAGAAAAGAGGTAGGTATTAGGTATATGGCGGGAATAACTTGACTAGTTATTGGTGTGCAATTTGATATTTTATAATATATCTATTAACATGATTAGGAGTTGCATAATCTAATCCTTTCAATTTCCATTATTTCTAACTGTAGTTTGGAATCAAACATAAAATTGGTTGTCAACAGAGTTATTTAAAAATCATATAGGTACATATATGTACAGGCATTTATGTATATTTTTTAATTTCATTGTACAGAAGCTCGCCAGTCAGACAGTCGAAAAGTCCAGTAAAACCGAAGGCCTCTCCTGCCGCTGCCACGCCTCCAAAAAGGGATGTCAGTGAGAATACTGTAAGTATAGCTAATTGTTTGCCTAGATTTTCACAATGGAAATATAACATAACCAAAAATGGCAACCCACTTAAACCTATTTTTATTTGACACTCTGAATTTGAATATTGCAACGTCAATCAGTTTGATAAAGTCAAAATGACTTGCCAATTTAAATTTTAGTGCATTAAAAAATATTTATAAACTAAATAACATTTAAATTAAACAGTTACTACAAATTTTATCATTCAAAATTAACGTAGTGATGGTTTTGTCAGGTGCCAGAGAGTAACAAGCCCCGTGGGGTCATGCAGCGAACGACTAATTCCGTAAGTACATATTATTATATTCTCATCTCATTTATTTGCGTAGTTCCGGAC
>DWQL01000377.1:0-15720 GCA_018231265.1 Noctuana haematospila | reverse complement strand
CTCATGTTAAATATGAGAAGTTCTATAAGTTAATGAAGAGTAAGTCATTTGCACATAGTTTGTAAAACTAGAGGTGCGTGCAGGGTTTTGAACCCGGACCTGCCGAAACGGTAGCACGCTAATTCAACCTCTATGCTATCATTTCTCTGTATATTTACTTATAGACAAAAAATGCTTCGTTTCAAGGGATGCGCTGATAATAAAATTAGAACCAAGATAATACTTCAGATTAATAGATTATGCACCATAAAATCGTTTATGAATACACAATTATATAAGTATCTGATTAGTATAAGAGCATCTCAAGAATGAGAAAGTGAATGTAATAAGTATACACAAGGTAAAATCGGCATCCAAAAAATGAATATGTATCAAAAATAAATTAATATAGCTGTGGATTAAGTAGGTAAGTATCATAATAAAACATTATAAAAGTTGATATTTCGTCATTGAGGAGAATGTGTTTAATGGAGTTTATGTAATTGTTCCGCGGACCACTAAATTATACGAAAGTGTGATTGCACGTGTGATCCATTAAAGTGACCATTAACGAGAGCGGTAGCCGCACATTCAACGCCGGCGCACGTTCGCGACCTGTAGCCGTATTATGAACTTTATAAAACCAGACAGTTATCGGCACCTAAAATCCATTCATATAACTCCTTGGTCAATGTTTTTGACGTGTCTTTTTATTGGTTAAAGTAGGTGTCACAAGACCGCTGGCTGACATAAGGAATTTAAACAGAATGGCATTATAAGTTCGTAATAGGCTCCCTGTGCCCCTAGAAACTAGGGTTTACGAATAACAAAAAAATCTGTTTTATATTTTCTATTGGTAAGGGCTGCGATAGGAAGAACTTAATCTTGATGGTCCTATTGTACAATATGGCACAGAAAAAATAACGATAATGTTTTAGAATCTGTCAAAACTCATTCTTACGGAGATCTCCTGGACAGTACCTACACCGAGCTACTTGCCGCTAGAGATCCATCGCACGTCCGCTTCGTTACGCAATACTGTCCTACTACATGAGACCGATACGATTGTTCATAGTTTCAATTTTATGTCGAAGCTAATCGTATTGGTCACTTACGAGAAAGGAGTTCGCGCCACCGCCGCCGACCGCCCTCGGACGTCGAGGCTGAGCTACCTTTCACGACTACTTTCTGTAGTGACGCAATAATCGCTCGGACCACCCGTTCCCCATTAGGTATTTCCAATAAACAACGTTGCGTCATATTTATATTTTATTATAAAAATAAAAAAGCTAATTATAATACATAAACGTAACAGTCGCAATAAAATATCTTCTTTCGAACAACATTAACACTGTGCACTAATAACAAGTAAAGTAAAGATGAGTTGCGATGATATGAAAATCAACGACTCGACGTGTGTCGCGTGATAATAGTTACAAGGGTTTGGGACGATGTAGCCTGCAGGCGAACACGGAAGGATGACTATGTACAATGCGTTCGGCCGCAAGCTGCAGGTGGCGGAGCAGCGTTCGGAGATTCTCAATCACAATAACGATGTTTTACTAAAATAGAATATGCGGCAATGGCCGCTTTGTCGTGATCATATTCGCTTAGCAATAAATATGTTCAAATGTCGTGCTGTCCAACCATCTAGCCGTATCAGTATGTTTAGTGTAGGGGTCCAGCTACGTGTCCGGGGGGACCGTATTGGGTGCTGGTAGCACCACCGTGAGAGCTCACCACTCCGCCTTCGTCACCACCGCTAGTGCCAAAATCAGCACTGATCTCTGCACCACCGTGACCAGAGGCACCGCCGATGCCAGAGCCTTCGATTCCAGCACCTCCGGCAAGGCTGACCGCAGCCAAGTCACCGCCTTCAATGGCACCGCCGCCGATGGCACCGCCGCCAATAGCACCACCACCAATACCGCCCTCCTTCTGGGTCTGGTACTTGATGAAGTAAACTTCGGGTTTCGAAGGCTGAGTGGGGGCGGGGGTGGGGATGATAATGTCGGGTTGATCCTCGGGTTTCTTGACTAAGACGTAGACAAGGGTCTTCTCTTCGTTTTGTGGCTGCACAGGGATGATGGGGGCGACGGGGGTAGGGGGAGTCGGGGCCTTGATGAAGATGATCTTGTAGTGTTTCTGAGGAGGAGCGACGAAAGGAATGTTAGGAATTCTCTGTTCTTGGGGTTCTGGGGGAGGAACGTGAACGTAGATGTGCTTTTGAACGAGAGGAGCTCCTGAGTATCCACCGGCGTAGCCGCCGCCGAAGCCAGAATCACCACCAAAGCCTAGTCCACCGCCGATGCTGCCACCGCCGAGGGAAAGTCCACCAGAAGAGTGTCCACCTCCGAAAGAGAATGAGCCAGAAGAGTGTCCTCCTCCAATAGCGATTCCAGAAGAGTGTCCTCCTCCAATACCGATGCCACCAGAGTGTGCGCCAGCTGAGATTACTCTATGTCCTCCGATGGAAGGGCCACCATAGCTGCTGGATGGAACGGAGGTGTATTTTGTTACTGGGGCTGAGTAACTGTATCCAACCGGTGGCTCGGGGCGGCCGTACGCCAGCGCCACACAGGCAAGTACCTGTAAAAAGAAGAAATCGTTTAGTTTTTCAGTCAGTTTAAAACTTTAAATATAATATTTTATAAAAATAATATTTTATATTACCCGATTATTGGCTTTATTTATTATTTGATTACATTTTATATGCTAATGAATTAATGCAAGGTGTAGCGTTTGATCACCACATAATGATGTTACGATATATTTATTATGTACGCACCAAAAAATTATTACTAATTTATTAATTAGGTATCGCCAGTAAACATATTAGTTATTTTAAAATTGCACGTTAAAAATTATGTTAGTATTAAAATTCGCTAGGCCAAGGAATAATGATACACGATTCAAAATGAGATGATATAGGTACGATCGACGGAATCGTCAGTTCTAAAACAGATTACATCAAAACAATCAGATAAAGTGATGTCGTAAGAGAAGTCGGTATGTGAACGTATTAAACAATTTAGAATGATCGAGATTATGCAACGGCCCAATACGAACTTAAAATGTTGCTCGTCGGTTATTTGTAATGTTACACGGAATACAGATCGGCGACTTACTCACTTATCGTTAGTTTAGAGTCGCGATGTGTGGAAATGGACTGGGTGAAACGAAATTCGCACCCGCCCTGAATAATGATAGAGCTGCTGTAAGATTCGCGAACTAAAAAGCAGCTAATTTTATTTGCTGTTTCATTTGTTTTATTCAAGATATTCTACTGATTTTATAAATATATTATTATTCCTGAAATCTTCGTTATAAAATCAATATATTAGAGGTATCGGACCGCAGCTACTCGTATCTAATGCCTAAAAGATACTCGCAGTCTATCAAATCCTGTTAGATACATTCATAATTACGAATAGGTACCTACTACATACACACGCGCACTTCCATCAAACTCTACCTATGCAATTACCACGCGGTATATAATAATAATAATTTTTAATAATTTGGTATAACTATTAATTTTACTCATAATGGTATCAAAAATCCTTTTTTTCAATTTATTTTTTATTTTATGATTTAAATTTTTTATGCGATAGATTAACTGTTTCATTTTTGTCACTTTCGTTTCTGGTGAATCGATGAAATAGACATGTTACTTTGTCTACGTAAAACACTTCCATAGTAATCCTTATCCTTGACACACATCACATATCACACGAGGATCACAAATTGCTGTCTCACACTATTTGGCACATAGCATCCTTTTTTATTGCTTTTAATCACTACACTTCACATAAAGTCCTTTAGCTCCCTGAAATATTTCAGTTCTTAATTCAATATCACCAAACGCATTAACAAATAATATATTTAAAATCGCATGTGCCAAACAGTACAAGAATTATATTCACTTTAAATTTAAAATAATCCGCTAGCGAACTTACCACGAATGCACGCATATTGTGCGTGGGGATGAAGACTGGGGTGTCGGTAGACCTTACTGCTACTACGTGAGTTTCGACTGTTTAGAACAACTCCACTTTTGGAGATGTTCCTGTCGTTGTGAGCTTGTGTTAACTGATGACATTCGCCATGCCGACCCGCTCTTAAATACCAAAGTGCTCATCTCGTCCGAACACTCCATCCCTACGAGCATTTCACTCTGTAACGTGCAACTATCGTCATTATTTAATAAGTATACGGTCCTTTCTTTTCGGCGAGGTCCGTGGCTGGCGCGGTGCACATTCGATACGCTGCCTTAGCGACCACCACTCGCCTGCGAACGCACTCGTGTCTCCGTTTTAAAGACATACGGTCCAAATTTGTCTAATTTTTACAATCACCAAATTATAATACAGTCGAAATGTGAGATACTTTTTATTAGAGATAAATATTTCTACTGTCAATTGTTACATCTAAATTTTTGCAATAATAGGTACACCAAATACTGTTATCCTGTTTGCAAAATAATGTTCATTCACGTTTCCAAACGCTTTTTGTCTTCTTGTGAAACAAAGGAAACTGCATAACACAGATGCATACGGTAATTTGACTATTTAGTGGCTTATGAGAAAATTTACCATTCATAAATATAGCCCAACATTTTCCCGGATGTGTGGATTGTCAAGTCATACAGGGGAGGGTCCCCACAGTAAGCTCTTTTATTTTTGAAAATTTTGCTGACATTATAATCCGAGCCAGAGCCGAATCCAATCATGTCTAAAATTTTTTAGGCACTAGGGATTGGGAGCACGAAATCGAAATTCGTTGTCCATATCCTTTGATTCATTTGCCTCGTGCATAGAGTTCCCATTACCAAATCTTTTAACTTAATCAGCTGTTTCTAAACGATACACATTAGCGATAGCTACATACGAATACGATGCGATAAATTATTATCATTTACGAGCATAACCTTACACAATAGTTGGCGGTATTAGAAAAATTGATACTTGTATATATAACACTTAAAGCGCATATTATCATGACCTGCGGCTGGAACGCATATCGCCTACAGCCTGTGTATAATAACGCAAAGAATTTTCGTTGGACACAATTGGGACTGAAATGGTGAAGCTTTAACATATTCAGTGGAATGGCGTGCTTCGGACGATATCTAAATTCATTGGAGCCGGTTACTATAGTTATAAAACAGACGCTGTACTGTGTTTGACGCTTAACGGAGCGTTTAAAAATGGACACGGCTTAATAAAATGCCGGTATCTCCTTTCTAGTAATCATTATACGCCATCACAAAAATAATATTCAAAAACATTTACATCTAAGGCGTTTTTCCTTATCGATTTTCTACCGTAAATTCGCATTGAAACAGGTTGACAAAATATATATTATGTAGTATATATGTAAAACTAATATCCTATAGTTGAAATCAGTATCGAAATTCAAAACAAACAAAAAAAAACAAGAAATTCAAACTCAGGTACACTACAATTTACATAACATAACCATTCAGTCATTCTTGTAAAAGCTAATGCGGAGTAC
Organism: Noctuana haematospila; assembly: GCA_018231265.1. Taxonomy (NCBI): domain Eukaryota; kingdom Metazoa; phylum Arthropoda; class Insecta; order Lepidoptera; family Hesperiidae; genus Noctuana; species Noctuana haematospila. The sequence continues at coordinate 10,224 of DWQL01000377.1, read as the reverse complement.
ATTTGTTTCTTTTAATTGCAAACGAGGCCAAGAACAAATTATACAAAATTAATTATTTGCTCAACTCCACACTCTAAATAGCACGTGTTAAAATTTTTAGAGCCGACTTTTAACTAACTTTTAACTTTTAATAAACTAATGTAGGAAGACTACGTGAAACATTTTAAATATAAGCAGCTTATTATTTTACGCTATGATAAGCGGCTTAAGTTTAAAAATTGTGGTGCATTTTTGTGTGTCAAAAGTAGTTTTTGCGCTTCAAAGCGCGCTTAACTAATTCGTTTTTGGTTTCTTTTTTAACAACATGAAATCAAACTTACAAACAATAACAACAATCTACAAAAATCATTAACCTTGATAACTTTTATCCTGTAGGTATGTTGCTTCATAATAATGTCATAAAACGTATCCGTACAAAAATTCATGAAATTGCGTCAGGGCACTATAGGGAACTAAAATTAAATAGTACCTACTTATTCATTTTTAACCGACTTCAAGAAGAAGGTTATCAATTTGATACTTAAGTATGTATGTACCTAATATTATAATTACATTAATGGAAATGCAATATATTCACACAAGATAATATATTATGGCTTCCAAATAATACTCATTTCCTTGTCCGCGAATATATCCCAATTTTTGTTATTCACGTTGGAGTAATGACTTCAATTTAGGGAACAGTGCAAATTTCTTTAAAAAAATTTCAGTACTTTTCACGGTATGTTCTTAAATGTGTAAGTATTTGACAATAAATAGTCAGCTGCATACCTATTTCTCTTAAATGTAAAACTAATTATTTGAAAAGTCAAAAGGGTAAATGTTGTCATTAGAGAAATGCAAAAAGTGTTTTGCCATAAAAAAGGATAATTTAGTACGGTTTAATAAATTCGGTGTGAAATATTAAATTGAAATTCAATTCAAAAGATACATAGATTTTCACTTTGTGATGCAACATCGTATGTGCGACTAATTACTTACATTTAATTACTTCATAAGCCCTATGTCGTCACGGCCCTTTCTTTGTGGGCGTAGTCCATTAATCACTAACCCGTGTAGAGCTCGGTACGGGTTAAATTGATAAATAATAATTAGCAGTCAAAACCCTATCATTAAAGCCTCACGCATACTGACGCGTGGCTTGGATCAAGTGATTAGGTACCTACTATTAAGTGAGTACAGAGTATGCAACGTTTAAATAACAGTTAGGTATTTATTTATTGTAACAGATCGTGATGGTAAAACAGTTATCAAATCACTATCGTATTACTACTTAAATTTTTCCTATTTTTCATGCGACAGTTGCATGTAAATATTATAAAAACATTATATTCAACCTAGCCATGGCTCACGTATATAGCATATAGATAGGCATTAAATACATCTTTCTATATCAGGTCTGTATAATACATATTTTCGTCTGCAGCTACTTAAAAAGTCTCGGTTTCAAGCATAAATAATTCAGTACCGTACTTATGCCTTAACATAACTGGAATCTGAAATAAAACTAGTCTTAAGATGTGAAACTTGTCAAAACTATGAAAATGTTTCCGTACTCGTATATTTCACTCTTTGACACGCGAATATGTTCTTAGCTTCAAGTTGAAGCAGCAACCACTACTGTCGGTCGTTTACATTTCTTTCGACACTTCAACACATGAAACTATATAACAAGTTGATACTTCAAATGGGGAGCCAGAATCATTTGTAGTACCTAAGTGAAATTGCGATTATAGCTTTGCAACGAAATTTGTGACATTTATTGATTTCATAGTCTTTTTTTTTTGTCATTTGTGTTAAAAATTATATTATTAAAAATATTACTTTAATATAAAAATTTATGTACCTACCTATTACTATAAGTAAACGCTGGCTGGCGAATCCATACTCATAATTATACTCGTATTAAAAATGTGAAAATAACTCTCTTTGCCTGTCATGTTTTACGACTAAACTGAATTAATTTGGATGAATTTTATGGCATATTATAGAGATAAATAGGACCTTGGAGAGGGACATACGCTATATTTAGTCGGAGGGGGGTGTAATACGAGGTTTAGTTTGTCCATACAAACCACAACGTTTGTTCATTGGAAGCAAGACTTGTTCTTGCTTCGAGTGAACTTGAGGCTGGCAGCTATTCGCACATAAAATTAGATTACAACGAGGTAATGTAGCCAGTGTTCTAGGCACCATGCCTCAAGACGGAGTATTGGATATATATTGGTTATATTATATATTTATTTTATATATATTCTTGTAATATTATTAATTATCATGAAAGATATTATATTACTTACCATGAATTAAACAGCGTTATTTTTGGGTAATCCATGGTATTGTTATTGATGTTTTCAAATTAAACTATTTCTTTAAAATACAAGTAATTTAATGACGCTCCAAGTGATGAAGTGTTCAAAGGGTTCTAGGGTCGGTCCCCAGTGGAGATATTTAAATGATGATGAATTAAGCATTTTGTACCTATCTGGGTTAAAGTATAAATATCTTCGTATATGTCCCAGATACCTAAATTACAGAGAATCTTACTGGAGGTCTTTCGATGACTCTCAGTTATTATAAAATCATAAGTTTATGTTCTAATTGTTAGGTAATGAAACAATTTGGAAAGTTATAATTAATTTGAAAACATAATTTATGGAAATATGATGTTCATCTTATCCATTAATTGAAGTAAGAAATAGTTACCAACATAATTCTTTAATATGTATTTTGTAAGAGTGCTTTGAAATTATTTCGGTTTCTAACTACGTTTGAAAGAGAGACTTACGGCTTTTCTGTTTTTTAAATCATTTCTAAAAGGTTTAAATTTAAGCAATCAAATTTCACGATTAAAAAGTACTGTGTTTAATATCTGTCATAATACAGCCACTCACGTATAAATTAGTCATGTGTAATGAAGTAATATCTTATCTGCTTTATCACAATACCGTTCGTTAACGACACGCCTCTTACAAGGCCGAGCGGCTTGATACTGAATAGATACGGTTAAATTTATTTTATTATTATTGTAGGTATTATCAGCGTCCGAAAACTCTAGGTTTCTATAACCTTCGAATACCTAATGACTATTGGACATTAATTCCATTCTACCGTCCCATCATTATGAAAGGAATAGCAAATGTCGAGTTTAATAATTACATAGAAAGTAAGCTATAGGTTTCGACAATGTTTTGTGACACAGTTCTTGTTTAGATAGATTTAGTATAGATAGACCTTCGAACCAAACACCTCACCTATTAGTAGGGAGTCGTCGCGTGCCGATAGCAGAGTAGATATATTCAAGAGGCCATCTTAACCATAAAATTAAGTAAAATTAACTTTTTTCTCTCTTAGTACCTACTTAATTGTTTATAAAATGTTTTGAGAAAATTCAATATGGATATTTCGTATTTATTTCATTTGAAATCAAAATACCCAGCATCAGTTCAATTGCTCGTATAATTGTTATGACTTCATAGTTTCCTTTGGTCGTATAAAATATACAAAGATGTTGCGTTTTTGACAGGTCATTAAAAGTATCTTAATTGGGATGGTGACACCATACATAATTAATTTAAAAACATAATTTATACAAAAGAGCTAAAAGCCCATTTTAATCCCAATTAGATTTTATAAGAAGAACCTTGACACTATAGTTTATATTTTTATACAAAACATATAAAACTTTTCCGATTCAATATAAGCGTCCCTTTATTTTAAGTAATAATAAATAAAAGTAAAAAAATAAGAAAAAAACCAACTTTAAGAATTTATTTCAGAGTATGTACCTTTTTTTATATTATGCAGGACATTATGCTGAGGTTTAACTAACTTGGGCTATAAACTTTCAAATAAAAAAGAATCATCAAAATCGATCTAGATGCAGATATCGGTTAACATAGACATGAAACCAAAAATAAAAGATCCCGATAAATTAAGATCTTCCTGATTTAAAACGTGTCCTTTGTTCCAAAAAGCACAGTCAAGTGACGAGTGCTTAAAATTAAATTAAGTATGACAGATAAAACAAATCACAATTATTATCATATCAACTACACTTGCTTTAAACGCAAAATAAATTGCCGCAAGGTCACCAATCAGAACGAGTTCAATGACGAAATTAAATTCCGTTTCTGTGTGTATATAAATGGTGTCCGTTTGAGTACCACGAATGATGTCTCAATCATTCTGATTATAATATCATGTTAATATTATTTGACACAATTTAATGGTGATATTAAACAAATAGAACCAACAGGAGGCTTACAGGCCACTGATGGTAAGTGATCGACGTCGCTTACGAACAAGAGAGATTCTTAGGTATTTTATAGTATTATTATTACTAATTATAATTACTTATACCTTATTATATAATCGCTAAAAATAGACTACTTATCCAGTAAGATCACTCTCGAGGAAATAAATATAAGAATGTTTAAATTTATATAAATCTTGTTTGAAGAGAAAGTTCAGTCTGACCACAAAACAACTGTTCCAATTAAGATGGAAACTTTATACTTATGTCTTATTTGGTGGTTTTAAAATGCACTTGATGCATTTAATTTTGCTTCCTCAAGATCTATTACGACACAATATTACTAACGACTACAGAAAAAGGAGGATGTTCTCCATTTAACTATATTTTTAAACAACGTGTAGAATAAGAGAAATATCGCTACCGTACACGTCATCTCTAACGATACGTATATTACCCGTATAATGAAATTTTGTTGTGCGTATTAATTAAATCATATTGTAAATGTTTCTCATAAGTGCTGTATGATTAAAATGCATTACCGATGCGTGTCAGGACCTGATAACAGATCCTGGACATGGTCAACGTCAAGAATTGCGGTTAAATATTTGTCTGTTTAGGCCCTTCGGATTGAAAATATCTTAAAATCAGTTTAAGATTTGTAAGATCCAGCGCATTGTTAAAGTCGAATGTTGCAGTTCCCGAATGTAGGTACTTATTTATTATTTATCAAAGCGCTTTCTCCTTGCTACGGACGCCTGCGACATTCTTCGTTATTAAAGAAAATTCAATTAAGTACGATGCTGCATAAACCGAGCAGTGACAATTTCTTGGGTAACCTTTTACTTTTTCATAATAAATTAAAGTAAATATTAAATTATTATTTATGTAGTATAGAAAACAAACAAAAATAATAGACCGAAATCTTATTATTTCGATTCCAAAATTATCTGTGCATATTCTAAATTAGCCCTATAGGGTTTATTGTAAAAATAGATTAACAAAAATATTAAACTCTCATTATCTGTCAATATTATGTATCTATGAGGTAAAATGATCGTAGGTATATTGTTAATATTTATAGTTAATATTATGTTTATATAATGTTAGTCGTCTGTAGTTACGTCTTCATATATTAGGTTACCTACTCGTATGTTCGCTCTGAATACGTCGACTGTAATCATCCCAATAGTAATTCGAATAAACTTATTACGTTACGTTTCCGTAATATTAAACTACCTCAGACATTTCACGGTAATAAAAACCAACATTCAGTACTTATATAAAACTTAATTTTAAGAAATGACTAGGTACGTGTATGATACAGATTAAATAAATGGACGTTGAGTTTTAAATGGGTGTTTACACGTTATTTTATCGCTTATGAGTAGCAAACGAGCATGCTGGCTACCTTATGATAAGTAGTCACTGCAACCCGTGGACATACGTGAAGGCATTGCTACTCACGAGAACTGCCCGGCATCAACCCTCTCCAACCACGAAACACAAGTACTTGCTACAAGACTAGCTTCACGGTGGGTGATGAGGGCAGCGGTGGTACCTCACCGGGCGAACTTTCCAAGCTCTACCACCTAAATTTACACTACCACCTACAACCTAAAAACTTATTTCAGGTTTTATTTTCTTAGCCACACACTTTAAGTGAAGAAATGTTGGGGAACACTTCCTCTAACGGGTATGTATTTCTCATTCATTATAATAAACTGTTTCAAAGTTAACAAACCTTTATAATTATGATGTAGGTATTGTAGAATATCTTTATAATAATATATTATAACATCTGTACAAAGAGGCTGAGCTCGCTCCAGCCGTCATAATTTGAAAAGCAATACAAAACCGTAAACCACGCAATATAAGGGCTGACGTAGAAAAAACAAAAATATTATATCGTAAGCCAGAAAATATGCGTGGGTACTCGACCGTGAAGACAACAACGTGAATGCTATAAATCAGTCGAAGCTCACCAAAAGTAATCCTGTGACAATTTCAATAATTTGAAAATATTTTTTGTTCTCTGAAACAACGCAACAGAAATGTCATATTTTAGCTTCTGAATATTTATTACTGTTGCTGTTGTTTAAATCATTTTTCTTTATAACTTTAAGAGCTTTTTTTATTTATTTAATGCAATAAATTAAACCTAAAAGACACTTAAAACTGACTGCTACTAACATCTTTAGCGCGTTTATTTTTCTCCTCTTTATTCTCTTTTTTGAATAGTGAATCTGAACCATCCAGTGTCCCCACAAACTTGCACAAAAAAATGACATCACAATCATATTAGTGCTTTACATACAAGAAAAACATACAAATAAACAATCATTTTATTTATAAAGTTTGGGGGTCTACAAAACCTAATAGCGGTATTCGCAAATAATCTTTGAAGATAACTAAACTTCTCTGCTGATAAACTCGTAGTATAATACGATCCCTACGAACCGAATTCAATAAAGCCGTAAAACTTTTTGCGTCTTTCGCGGAATTCGCGCCTGCTTCCTTTTACCGAGATTGTGGTCGATGTGTATGTGTAATGTATTAAACTTACTTCGTATCGGGGGTGTAATGAATGACGTAACCTTCAAATATTCACTTCAATTTTTGAATGATAAATGTTTGATTTGAGGACTTCAACGCCTTATCTCGTTGTTAATTAACGAGCACAAGTTCGCGGGGCACTTCGCTGCACTACAGTAACATAGCGTCTTGGAAACTTTAGTAACAGTTTCCTGGTTCCCTAGTTTTCTTGCTACATCTTACATAGTTCGATAACTCGTGTAATAACATAGTTCGAACACTTTCGGTTTCAGACATTCCCGCTAATTGGATGGTATCCCAAGTGAACAAACCATCCAAGTAATCAGCAACTTCGGTAGAAGCATAGTTGATTTCACCTTGACTTTGGATATAGCTTTTGCAAACTGTATTTATTTTAGTACATAATATTATTTATTATGTAGAGATTTGAAGAGCTCATGACCGCTTGTTGTGAACGTAAGTCTAAGTATAATAATATGACGTACGAAACGAGACGTACCTATGACGTACGTGCTCGAAGACCTATGGATACAATGCAAGTGTTTCAAACCGTTCATTCTTTGGTAACCCTACAGTTATTTCTCTTCTGTCATTCGCAGACTGAACTTCATTTTATCGAGATGAAACCGTTATGCGCCGGTTTAAGTGTTTCAGAGTTAAAGAGAGAATTAGATAGTCCACCCCCGCAAACCATAATAGTAGATACTCTTATAGCTTTGTCTGTGTAATGAACAAATTCTGCACGAATAGCATTTGTTTATTTTCCATTCCGGCCGAAGGGTCATAAGGATTTGGCTTGTAAGACTTTTAACTTTCAATTTACGAAGAAAATAACTCAAATACCACTCTCCGCTGTAGACCAGCTAATAGATAAATAACTCTATCCAAGTTCTTGAAACTTCTAAGTGCTTTAGTTGAAAATTCTGCACGAGATCACACTTTTAAATTAATCTTACGAAAGACGTTTATTATTAATTTAACACCCTTTTTAATCTTTGTTATTTACTTTTAAAAAATCGAATACCTATTGTAATATGATTTTAAAATTATCTATTAAAATTTATTATATCAATGTGTTATTCAAATGTCTTTTGTACTCGTAAGTGTTAAAAAGGTCATTTGTTGGTAAACAACCGTAAAGCCTCATTAAACTCGAAAGAGTCTAGCTACTAAAAGCATTCGCGAGCTTTGCAAAATTCAGAAATATCTCAAAGCTACAAAAGAACTGCGAACGCAATTATTACACTATTCAAAACGAAAATAATTTCAAAGTCACTTAGACCAAACTGCTTTTTCAATAGAATATGCATGTATGTTACCTACCATGTAGATAAACTTCGAATAATGAGCGAACCTCACACCTTGCCCCATTGAGTGCTATAGCCGCGAAAAATCAGAAATGATTTAAATGTACACAAAAAACTATTTCCTTGGCTTATGTCTCATTAATGGCCGGAGGCTGTTTGCTTAACTTAAGATAGATTCGGCTTCAACAAACCTTGACATGACCTTTCTAACACATTCTCTTAACGGCGAGTGTATAATGTACATTGCCACCATATTGGTAGGTATGGATCACATTCTGAGAGCATGAGTTGTTGATTTATAAACTTATTTCGATTCTAATCATACTTCATTATGCATTTATTCTACAATTAAATTTATTATGATGTTACGTTGCAACAAATACATTATCAATTTAATTTTTTTAATAATCTATACGTATCTATTGTACTTATTAGTGTTATTTGTTTGTTTTATAAACTATACATAATTTATTTGCAAAAGGATCGCTTACTGTGGGGAAAGATAGTAAATATACTTATATATGATTTTTGTTAGCAATGCACATCTGCATAACGAATTAACAATTTGCACAATATTTCACTCTCACCTTGCTCTGTTGAATACTAAATATCTGTTTCCTGTTTGTATTAAGTGCAGCTAAAAACAATTCATTTTATTCGGTCATTCGAATCAGATTATGACTGTTTTTACAAGTAGGTACTCGTTCCAAATTATATTTGTTTATTCAAGTCTTTATTCGTGTTTAGGTACTTTGTAGGTATCCTAATCTGACACGTATGAGTACCTTCCACAGCCCATAACGCTACTTATTTGAGTACACGAATTATTAGCCATCACTGAAAATGAGGAAACCTATGCAGGTTCCCAGGAATGCACCTGAACTTCTCCATTACTTTTCGTAAAGGTCGTCTACTAGCCAGTTATCCGTATACCCATATAGCATTGACATTTCAATAGTTTCTGAGAACTCCTCTGAATTCTCAATCAATCTTGTTCTCTAAACTTCATTTCCTTAAAGTTTGAGCTGTAGCAGACACATTGAATTTCAGTTATAAGCCCGCAAGCATCTAAATTTCCGGTGAGTTAATGTTGTGTCAAAGCGCGTCTACACTTGCAACCAATAACGTGATCTCAGCACAAACGTTAGACTTATTAGTAATCACGGAATCTGCGTTGTTTGCGATTAAACTAGTGAAGTTCATTGGCAGGTTCTGTCTGTACATGATGATGGTGGTGTGAAGAGGTGGACAATGGAACTCTTCAGTGGCTATAAGTAGGTAAATCCTCCGAGTTTGGGCTCATAAGATTCGTCTTGACAAGACGACGAAAAAAAAATAATTAATTATTACTAATATTATTAATTTAATTTAACAGAATTCTGTTATTAAACATTTTAAAATTATTTGCTATTTTTTATTGTAGTTTTTTAATATATAATTAATTCGATATTGGCAGCCAGCTCCCTTTCTATTTAAGAGACTGTGCCATTTCACTGTATAATATTATGATGACTTTTTAGTAACTTGCCAAGCAATCTAAGTATTTAGTTGCTGGAGCTGGCATTATGCAGATCTCCCGCTGTTTATGACCCTATCAGTGTGTAATAGTCTAGTAATGTCTGGCTACACTATTTCTAAATTAAATTATTCTTGCCGTTTATTCCTGATATTCTGGCCAACTTTGATATATTATTTGTGTAGTCGAGGTCCGAGGAAGCTGTTGAGACTGTTTTTGAATGAACATCCAGACGTGAAGTGAAAGTAAATCATAACCGTGATCGATGATGCATCTTAAAAAATGTTTGTTTAATCTTTTAAACTTTTTCTAACAGCTATTAATATTTTTTTAAATAGTACCTACATACACAAAAAGCTATACAAAATTCTTAATCATTTTTAATTATTATTGCTAAATAATTTACATAATGTTTAATAAATTCTTTTAACCAGTAGGTATTAATATTAGATACCTATATTAATGTACAATATTCTATGTAGGTATTATTTTACAGACAGCTCAAAATGTTGACTGGATATATTTTATTTATGTTATCTATAAATTTTATTATATTTGTAATTTTATTTATTATAATATATAAATATTAC